>BMAO01018737.1:0-96157 GCA_019973975.1 Trichonephila clavata | reverse complement strand
TGTCACGTAGAAGGAATAAGGCGATGTTATCCAATACACAATTTATTTTGTCGTAGTGTTTTACACGGGCAGCACCACAACTGAAGACCTATCCAGCTGCAGTACTTTTATAAACCTGGTGGAGGGTTCTAGAATAACCACCAGGGGAAAGATTAACATAAATTCAATTTACATAATTTGCAAATGTCCATAATAATAAATAATGAAAGTCATGATTGAATTTAACAAACAAATATCTGGGAGGCTCGAACCCGAGCCACTTGCATTGTAGAGCAGTGCTCTAACCGTTCGGCCACTCAGAGCGTATCAGTTTGTGACATTTCTCCCTCCTTAGGAGACACAGCGACCCGCTGTAGTTGTTTCGAACGGCTTCTTGTAATAGGTCCAAAGTAAACTTGTTTAGGGTTCCTTTTGTCAAAAACAGTCCGGACTGGTTCCGTTGGTGACTTTTCTTGTTCAATATCTTCTAGCTGAAGGTCAGGGTCTTTATAAGGTTTCATTCGCAGAACATGTACCACGTCTCTTAATTTTCGTTTGGTGCGCATACTATCACAAGGTTCCACTTCATAAGTCACTTCGGATAACCTTTTTCTCACCCTATAGGGTCCAAAGTATCGCTTTAACAATTTCTCAGATAATCCAACTTTGCGGATTGGAGTAAATATCCAAACCAGGTCTCCCTCTTTGTAATTCACTATCCGATGTCTTTCATCATAACGGCATTTGTCTTTGTCTTGTGCTCTTGTTAGATGTATTTTTGCTAGTTGTCTAGCTTCTTCGGCCTTCATTATCAGGTTTTGAACGTAATCATTCGCTGATTCATCGGGAAGAAAGGGCAAAATGGCATCTAGTAGAGTATCCACATCACGTCCATGAACAAGGAAAAATGGACTGAAACCTGTCGTCTCCTGCTTTGCGGTGTTATATGCAAAGGTGACAAATGGAAGTATGTTGTCCCAATTCTTTTGGTCAACATCGACATACATGGCCAGCATGTCAGCGAGTGTTTTATTGAACCTTTCCGTGAGGCCATTTGTCTGAGGGTGATATGCAGTAGTTAGCAAATGATACGTCAAGCATAAATTATTTACTTCTTTAACGAGATTCGACAAAAATGATCGCCCTCTATCGCTGATGATTTCCCTTGGTGATCCATGTTTCAGTATAACGTCTTCAACCAGAAATTTGGCTATTTCCGTGGCTTCACCGCTTGGTAGGGCCTTTGTGATAGTAAATCGAGTGAGATAATCTGTACAGACAATTATCCATCTATTCCCTTGCTTTGTTAGAGGAAATCTTCCAAGTAAATCTATCCCTATTTTAGCAAACGGGATATCCCCTGGCAATATTGGATGAAGCAATCCTGGAGGTCGCTGAGGTTGAGATTTTCGCCTTTGACACTCTCGACAATGAGACACAATAGCGTCGGACACTGCGGTATAGGCCAGGCCAGAAATACTTCCGTCTGATTCGGTCGTACGTTTTGGCAAACCCTAAATGACCCGCTGTCGGTGCATCGTGAAGGCTTTTTAATACGTCCCCTCTAAGATGTTTCGGTATGAACAATACCACTGCTTTCCTAAAGGATCGTAGTTTTTTCTGTATAAAATTCCACTAATTTCTTTAAACTTTGAGAAGTCTCTCTTTCTAACCATTTCGTCTCGAATATTTGCTACATCAGGGTCTTTACTTTGCTCACTTTCGAAATTGGTAATGGTATTAAGGAATGGTATATCTTCAGTGGGCTCTTCTTCAATTTTAAGCAGTGGGCTCCTCGATAAGCAATCAGCATCCTGGTGCTTTCTTCCGGTCTTGAAAACTATTTCCACATCGTACTCTTGAAGACGCAAAGCCCACCTTGCTAATCGCCCAGATGGATCTTTTAGATTCGCCAACCAGCATAAAGAGTGGTGATCTGTTACCACTGTAAATGGGTGGCCAAAGATATAGGGTCGGAATTTACTTATCGCCCAAATAACTGCTAAACATTCCTTCTCTGTAGTCGAATAATTTTTCTCGGATGTTGAAAGTGATCGGGATGCATAAGCAATAGGCCTTTCAAACCCACTCTGTATTTGTACGAGAATAGCACCAATGCCATATCCACTGGCGTCAGTATGTATTAAGGTTTTAGCTTCTGGTTTAAAGAAGCCAAGCACAGGATATCTCGTCAGCAGTGATTTTAAACGGATGAATGCTGATTGATGTTCTTCTTTCCATACAAATTTAACATCTTGCTTCAATAATTCGTGCAACGGCCTGGCGATGTCGGCAAAATTATGGACAAATCGGCGATAATAAGAGCAGATCCCTAGAAAGCTTCTAACTTGCGTAACGGTTTGGGGGTTGGAAATTCTCGAACTGCTTCGACCTTCCCTGGATCTGGACGAATTCCACCTTTGTCCACTAAGTGACCAAGAATCTTAAGGCTTCTTTGACCAAAACGACACTTTTTATGGTTCAGTGTCAATCCAGCATCTCGTATGCACTGAAGCACCATCCTCAATCTCAAAATATGTTCTTCGAAAGAGGCAGCGTAGACAATGACATCATCTAGATAACATAGACAGTGCTTCCACTTCATCCCTTTAAGGATACTATCCATCATTATTTCGAACGTGGTTGGGGCGTTACATAACCCAAATGGCATAACCTTAAATTGGTATAATCCATCCGGAGTAATAACAGCTGTTTTCTCTCTGTCTCTTTCATCAATCTGCCAGTATGCAGACTTAAGGTCTATTGTAGAAAACAAGCTTGCACCCGAAAGGTTATCCAAGGCATCGTCAATACGGGGTAAAGGGTACACATCCTTTTTGGTAATTTTGTTCAAGCGACGGTAATCCACACAGAAACGCCAGGATCCATTTTTCTTTTTCACCAGAACAACTGGGGATGACCACGACTCTCCGAATGCTCTATGATGTCCAGTTTCAGCATTTGATCAACCTCTTTTTGAATTATTCTCCTCTCTCTTCAAAAGACGCTCTATATGGCTTTTGCTTAATAGGTTGGAAATCGCCGGTGATTATCTTGTGTTTTACTTTACTCGAGACTCTTATTTTGTTCTCAAAATCAAAAACATCTGTAAAGTCGTTAAGCAACTTCAAAAGATCTTTCTGTTGCGCCTCACGCAGTTCCGGGTCTACAAGGCATTTGAATTCTTTCACCGACTGTCTAGGGTGCTTCATCTGTTTTCTTCGATTTGTCAGCATTCTCGTTCAAAGAACTTACCAATCCATCCTCAATATCCGTCATTTCGGCTATACACATGCCAGCGGTATTATCTGTGGCTGAGAGGAACTGTTAGCAATCCAAATATCTATTTTACCATTCTGGAGTGTGCTATTGTAGCTGGGACTTTTAGCTGTTTTGTCCATTCAAAATTCTTCATTCCAGTAACTATAATCTTTTCTAAGGTCTGGTGGTCTTTAGCCAAAGCGGAAATCTTTCTTATAGAGTTTCCTGGAATGACAACGTCACTGACCGCATATAAACCAGAATTTACTTCATTCATTTGAGATCATTTGGAGAGACTTCTCCAATCTGAAGTTCACCTGATCCGCAATCAATAATGGCATCAGTTGCTTTGAAAAAGTCCATCCCAATATGAGATCATGACTGCATGCTGGAATACCAAAAAATTCGAAAGGTTGCACCACTCCATTCAAGTTCACTCGCAACATGCATCGTCCTATATAGCTTCTACAACTTACCACAGGCATTTCGAAGAATCGGGCTGTGTTCTGAAAACATGGGCGTCCTTAGTTGCGTGCGTAACTGTTCGGAAACTACTGAATAATCAGCTCCTGAATCAACCAAGGCATTAACGAAATGCCCATTGACAGTTACGGATACAAAGTTTTTGACTAGTTTAGCAGCCGTGTATACTGGAGGGTTTTCATTTATTGCGGCCTTACCTCCCACGCAGGTCGCATGCCTTAGTTTTCCTCACTGACCTACAGGTGAGTGACGAGATGGAGATCTTGATTGGTGGCGTTGTGGATTGTGTGTGCGTCTAGGGTACGGCGAATTACTTCTGTAACGCTGGTAATTAGATTCAGGATCGCGGCCCGTAATCAGAAAGAGAGTCGGAATCCCAGCGTTCTGACTGGTTTAATTGCCTTCTTTGTCTTGCTGCGTTAAAACACGTCGTCTATCACGGCAATATCTAGTCACGTGACCCGGTCGTCCACAATGAAAGCAAATTGGTACGTTATCTGAAGTACGCCAAAGGTCAGTCTTCCTTCCGGTATCCTGTTGAAATGGTCTGTTTTCTTGTCGAGGTCTCGGCCTTGGTCTCCAGGAACTTCCACCAGTCCTTTGAGTTCTGTAGAGGGGAGGCGTAGGTTTTTCTCGAGAGAGTGGAGCCAAATTGCTTCGAACTTCTTCTCGGATAATGGATTCTAAATCGCTTGGCTCGTCGTCTATACATGTTGCGATCCGTGGGAGTACTTTCTCGATTTCTTCTTTAACAATCCTTCGAATTAGATCGCTTAGATCTCCTTCATTGGCCATTGATATGGGTGTAACATTAGGTAGTCTCTCATATCGTAGCGGCACAACTCGTCTCTTTCTCATGGCATCCACTTCACGGCAACACGTAACAAATTTATCTACTGTGCTAACTTCTTTGTTTATCAGTACCTGGTAGAGATTTTCAGCCACCCCTTTCATGAGATGCGATATCTTTTGATCTTCTGGCATATTTTTATTCACTTTCCTGCATAATGACAATACGTCCTGAACGTAAGACTCATGCGTTTCGCCAGGACGCTGAGCCCTTGTCCTTAATAATCCTTCTGCAAAACTTTTTACGTCCTCAGGCCTTCCGAAAGTCTCTTCAAAAAGTCTCTCGAAGTCTGTCCAACTTTTCAATCGATCTTCATTGTTGTCAAACTACAACCTTGCAGTTCCGCTTAGATAGAACACGACATTTGCAAGACGTACTGTTTCATCCCAATTGTTGTAGTTAGCAATCCTCTCGTAATCATTTTTCCATTTTTCAGCATCTTCGGTATTCAAGCCAGAGAATGAACAAGGCTCTCGTGGCAGCTGATAGGTAACATACATAGATGGGATTGATGATGTTGCCTTGTCTTCCGTTTCACCTTCCGGCATTCTTTTTACAGTTCGGACTCGGCAAGGTGGCAACCCGTATTCTGGAGGTAGCCCTTGGAGCCTTTGACTTTCTCTGATATCCGTTGCCGATGGCTATCGTTACCCCGCGCCTCCACCAAAATGTCACGTAGAAAGAATAAGGCGATGTTATCCAATACACAATTTATTTTGTCGTAGTGTTTTACACGGGCAGCACCACAACTGAAGACCTATCCAGCTGCAGTACTTTTATAAACCTGGTGGAGGGTTCTAGAATAACCACCAGGGGAAAGATTAACATAAATTCAATTTACATAATTTGCAAATGTCCATAATAATAAATAATGAAAGTCATGATTGAATTTAACAAACAAATATCTGGGAGGCTCGAACCCGAGCCACTTGCATTGTAGAGCAGTGCTCTAACCGTTCGGCCACTCAGAGCGTATCAGTTTGTGACAGATCAATGTTTTCAACAAAAGTTTTCAAAAATAAGTGGAACGAACTTTATAATCACCTTTGGTAAATTAAAATATTTGAGTATTAATTGTAGCGTGTCAAAAATAACGGATATTTCTTTAAAGTGTTTTATACTGTATGTAAAATTGGATTTGAAGTTGTTTTCCTTTTTTTTATGCTTCAACATTTAAGTTTCCTTAAATTGATTTTTAATTTTTATTAACTTAGTTTCCCAAAATCGATGTTCTATAATATGTACCATTATAAGTATATTTTTATTTACTGGATATTTTTATTTAGATATATAAATATATATATCCATCTCCTACTCGAGATTGATTTCAAAGACAAAATATCATCTACAATTGAAATGCTATGCGTAAAAAGAAATTATTACATTCATGTAGCTTTTTTCTATTTTTAATACTTAATTATTTTAATGTATTAAATTTTCATACGCATTTTTCTCTTTTCTTTGGATAATTTTTTTAATTTCTGTTTAATTCTTAATATTTTAATAAAACTTCTTGTAATTGTATGCACATTTTAAACTAAACATAATATAACTTAACGTAGAGATAAAGTGTTTTAGGTGGAACATAACTGCATATATGCAAAGGAATGTTTATTTATTGCGTGTTACCATGAATACTTTTAAAGTGTATATATATATATATTCAGAAATATAGAAATATAACATTCTATAGAGAGCATCTTAAAAGACACATTGTTTTTGATATTTAGTTCTTTATGTTGTTGCAAAATAAATCACGCACCAAAAAAAGAATATTATAGAGTATAATGTTTTAAATAGAACTGGATAGAACTGGAAATTCACATTTTTGCGTAAAATATTACCCTGCACTGATTTTTTTTTTCTCGTGAAAGAAAAAGTCAGCGGTATTGTTTGTTCTGTCTGAGGATGAAATTTGAAAAGAAAAAAAAATTAATGAAACGTATAAAAAATGTCGTGGTTAAAATATGGCTTTCCTTGTAGCATTGAACCAACCAGACTTTTCAACCCCCTTTTGTTTTTTATATGAATTTATTTTGTTTAACTGAAAAAATTATATATATATATATAAAAATGTGAATTCAAGCTCAGTCGGCGATCTCTTTTTATCTGTTTTATATTTAGGTTCTTTTTTTTTATCGATCTTGGAATTTTTTTAAGTGTGATACATTTTTAACAAACAAAAAATATATTTCTCTCACTGTTAAAACAACTTATAGCAAGGTCAAAAATTATTATTTTTGAAAATTGTTACATTTACTAACTTTTAAATAAAATAATTTTTATTAACATCTCATAATTCCCATCGCTAATTTTTTACTACATCAATTTTAGCGAACAATTTTAATAGGAATTGATTTAACTGAAATAATTTAAGAAAGAGCTATATTGCCATAAATTTTCAAAAACTAAGTCACTTTCAAATCATAAATGTGTTTTCAGTTATAATAAGCGACATTGATTGGAGTTCACAGAATATTTAATCAAACATTTTCTATTTTTAACAATTATTACTTACATTTTTTGAAGGATTTTTTTTAAAGTAAGATTTTATTTAATATTAGTGTAATTAGAATACTAAAGACTGCATGTTTTGAAACTTTTTCCTAAATTACTACTGCTGGGTAATTGCTAAGAGATCTCGTAAGGAGTCTAGTTGGAGCAGTGCTTCTCAACCTATGAGGCATGTCCCTCTAAAGGGGCATGATAATCCTACAAAGGGGGCGTGAGCATATTAAAAAGTCGAAAACAAAAGATTAATTTCCAAGAAATTATTAATTTACAGAAAGTAAACAAGTAAAACACATTCCGGAATAATAAAAAAAAATACAATACACATTTACAATGATGTTATACACTTATAAATGTAACAGTACTGCACAATATGTATTTTATAATTTAACAATACTAAGTTAATAGCAAGTTTAATAATTACCAGTGACCCCATGGGCTTGTCATATATAAAATTAACTAAAAAATCAACATTTATCTTAATAACTTGTACGGTTTATAGTTAATCCCCTAACTGCCAATTAAAAGTCACATGATTCGCTGCCCAATTGTACCGTTTAACACGTAAGCGCATGTATATGGTGTATAAGTGGGGAGGAGCGAAAAAGAACAAATAAGCAAATCCTTTGAAATAAGTAAATCCCTCGTATATACCAGAGGTTCCCAAACTTATTTGTCTCATAGACCTCCTGCCATCTTTTTTGGTATCGTCTAGAGCCCTGCTTATCTAATATTGAATTTTTGCAAATTTATCAACTTAAAAGTCTTTTTGACAGTGATACTGTTACTTACTTTAAAAGAATTAAATTTATAATTGTAGTGAAGCATAACGTTTAAAACTTAAGAAGCACATGTTAATGAATTGAATTAAAATTAAAATAAAACATAAAATAATTGAACAAACAAATGCTTTTAATGAGAGGGAGGAATCTGGTGCTTTAATAACAAATTTTCAACATTTAATATATATCAATTTAGTCAGATTTAACCCTAAGTCTCCTTTGTTAGTATAAGTGTCCAGTTTTTCTTTCTTTCTTTCTTTTTTAGTTTTTGAGATTGGCAAACTTACTAAAACTCCCACTCACTAAGAAAATCAATATTTTTTTCCCTCGGTATTCCATAATTTGTGACAAATAACAGGTTTTTTAAAATTAAAATGGCGGACATCCGTTTCTAAACTTCGTTTTAAGATTTTCGTTAGAGCCTATTCTGATCAGCTCCTATTTTAATATAACATATTTTTGCATTGTGACTATATTAATTCATTGTCTACTGTGGCATTAATGTAAAAAAAAGAAATCTCAAATCTAATTTTAAAATCTGAGTAAAAGGTATTTAAATGTTTAATGTAGGTTAAAATATCTTAACAGAGATTTTCTGTGACATATTGAGAAAATTCGCGACGTCCAATATTATACTTCTTTAGCTTAATTCAGGAAAGAAATATTGAAATCATTCATGTTTTGATGGAATTTATGCTGTCTCCTAGTAACCATAAATTAGTCTCACTAAATTTCGTAAATAATTCTGTTAAATAGGTAAAATGTGGTTTCCACTAGACCAGAATTCCAATAGAATTTTTTTAAAGATTTAAGTCACGATCTGGTTTAATGAGAGTCACTATCATAGACTCCCATTTACATCTCATGGACCCACATATTTTTTTTTTTGGTGAAGTGGACCCCGCGTAGGTCATCATAGACCCCTGGTGGTTTGTATAGACCACTTTGGAAATCACTGGTAAATACTGTCAAGGTCCTTTTATTGCAAGCCTTCGGAATAATTTTATGGATAGCAGTGCACAAAAAAATCGTGCTTCGTAAAGACGTCCGGGACAATTAACGCACTGACTGAGCATGACGTTTATATACGCCGGAAGCATTTAAGAAATTAAAGTCATATTGTAGCTTTGGCATTAAGGTATATAATTATTGAGTTCAATACATTTTTATTGTATGGAAGGGGGGATGGAAATTTTGATTGAATAACGGGTCACAAATACTGAAAGTTTGTCAAACACTGAGTTAGAGACTTACAAATTACATATGGTATTATAGAAATGGTTATTGACTCTTTTTCTTATCATCATACCAATTTATTAAGAGAAAATAAAATGTAATGAGTCACAGCTATTTTACAAATCTGTTGAGTTTGGTACTACGTTCCGACGTTTTCTGAATCGAATGCATGAAGTAAATATTTTTAATTCAAAATGTATAAAGGTTTGAAGAGAATTTTATTTTAAAACACAAATTACATATGTAATGTTGACTGTAATACGGCATAAAATATCTTTATTACTATATTCATGGCAATGATATATTATTATGTCAAAATAGACATATCCACCAATGATGGAAATTTCTGAACATACTTGTATTTTGCTGTATACATATTTCAACAATAAAATCCTATCTAGAAATTATGATCATTCTGCAAAATTCTTATTTCTCTGTAAGCAATACGTGATTCTTTATAAAAGGTAAAACCTCCTTATTTCATAAGAAAGAATTATGTACATTATGCACTAACTTACGATTATATATCTCTCGCGTGCCCTAATAGCTACAAGATGATCATAACTTGCCAGAAAAGATGGTCATTTACCAAGTCTCCAAGCAACACAATTTATGAGCTCGATTATCATGATTCCTGATCCTTATCTGCACAATTTTCCCATATGTTTCTCATAAATTGAAAGTAACCAGAGGACAACACATGAATCATGGGAGATCTAATTCATCGATGGGCATCATCGTTACTTCCACAGTATTAAGTGGTTTATCCCATGGATTGTGTAATCATCCCTACAAAGAAGCAACGAAGATGACCGAACTGGTGACGTCATTTAAGTCACCATTATTAAGGGAAAGAAGGAAATATTAAGACGGTTCAAGGGCTGGAAGGAGAATTAATAGAAGGGTGCGTGGATCAGACGTTTGTTTGCTTCGTCTTGAGGTAATTTCGGGAATTGGTATAGTTATTTCTTTTTCGGAACTTGGTGTTACCGCCTTGCATTAAACAAGAAAAGGAGGGGAGGGGGTAAGGTGTGATTCCGGAAACTTATAACGACGATACATTTCATTATTTCAGTGATGCTCAAAAGTTTAATTTCCAATTCAATCAAAGTGAGGCACATTTATGTGTGTGGAGAGACTGTTGATGAAAGCGATTACTCCTTTTTCTATTGATGTATGCTTTTCAAATATGCAATTATAATTTAAATGCAAATATTTCAAATTTGTAAGCACATGAGTAATCATTCGCCAAAATTCTAGTTTTAAAAATTCCAGGATATTGTCTCCTTTTGCTTATATTTTTCTTTGACTACACATTAAGCTGGTTCGCAAGTTATTTTTTTCATTTTTTTTCTTTCAGAATTTTAAAATAGGCTTTTGCTGTACAGATGCTCTGTGGTAGTTACATTAAGAGAAAAAAATAAAATAAAAAAATTAAATTTTATGTTGAGTGCTGCCACAGGGTGAATGAACTTTAAGTATTTGAGCTTTTTTATGGTAAACAGTCAAAGTAAATCTTACAGGAAAACAGGTATTTTATAGTAATTTTAATTGAGATGAAAGGAGACCTACTAAATAGTTACAAGAACAAAACACATCAGGTACACTTAACAGCCTTTTTAAAAATACATTTAAAAAACTATTGTCTCGAAATGACAATACTTGATAAAATGGAAGTCGGAAAAAAGCTTAGATTGGACTAATTCGTAGGGTGAGAAAAGTGACCTGTGGTTATATTAAATGTTGCAATATACCTTGTATTATTCACTACATAATACTCATTCATCAATAATCTTCGTTTAGGGTTATTTATATTGTAGAAAAATAGTTTTATTTTGAGCTTAAAATCATCCAACCAAAACTAAGACTTCTACTTTTTGCAAATTTCAACTCTAATATAGTATTACAAAATTATAAACTTATTTTTTTTTCTTAAGAAAATATTTTTTTCCTTATCTTTGTACTATAGACTATCTTTTCTGCATAGATATAGGGCCCGATTAATAATAAATTTCTTTCCCTTTATTAATCAGTGTTCCACTTTATTATAGTGATTTTTTAGGAGTTGATGAACGCAGACTTAATGCTTGAAAACAAAATGTCAAAAGATAAAATAACGAACCTTGACATTCAAGCAGCATTCTTCAACGTTTAGGTTGTTTATTCGCCGTGTAAAGCACACTTCCATTATTATGAAGAAATTTGAAATGTGCATATGCAATGTTTTTTAAAATTTTGTAGACATTTATTCCATGTAATATCCCAGATTTTGGAAATAATAGTATACTTGTATCACATCAGACGGAACATCTGACTGGATCATCTACTAATGCAACTCAATGCCCAGGGTCTCAAAAACTGAGGCACAATAGGCCTTGGCCCTCATGAGCTGTTGCATCAGTGGGTTTCATTTAGTTTAGTCTACATGTAGAACTACAACTTTTTATGTTCGTAAGGTGTATGAATTCTTTTAAATAAAGCATATTTTGAAGAAAATGGCAGACTAATTAGTGTTATTTACACGAATCTCGATCTTATTTTTTTGTGTTAAAAGCGCGCGTTATATGCCGGGTTTTGCGGTACAAAAAAAAAACAAAATAATAAAAAATCGCAAAAATAAATCATTTCCCTTTATTGAATTAGGAATTATATTTCAAATATGCACACAAGCTTCAGCCGAAACAAATTTATATCATGACTTGTTGACTTATATTATATTTACCAATTCACTATCACATCTTATTACCAACATGACCTTCTCATTTTGTTCCATATCAACTTACCCGAAAACACCTTTAGCAACGTCAATATCTTAATTATTGCTCACGGAACAATCCACTGCAACTTCATAACACGAAATCCTCATTTCAGAAACTTGCATCCTGCGCTAGTGCTAAGGAGCATACTCAATAAATTGAGGCTCCGTATTCCTCCTAACCAATTAATTCTCCATGTGATATCAAGCGGCGGTTCTCAAATCTAGCGAAAGCTCAAATTACTCCTGGAATCATCCTCGTCTAGTGTAATTCTCTCCAGCAGCGTAATAATACTCGACTATCTATGGGACGGAATGGCATTTGAGCTACAATTAACGTAAATGCTCAGAAGAGTTACTTGATGTATTGAGTTACCCCTGTGCAAAGCTGACCTTTATATTAAAGACGGCGTGGATAACGGGAATCAGAATCTCTGTGGATTGGGTCTGCGCTGAAGTGTGTAAATGCGTTTTAGAAGACATATGTTACATAATTCCATTGATTAGTGTGTTGTTTAAAATATTAAGTTATCCAACTACCCTAAAACTGTGAATTTTGCCAAAAATTGACAAACTTTCTTAAGATTTTATTTTATGGGCCATCTTATTAGCTTTATAAAAATACTAAGTTTATCATTTTCCGTTTACTAGAACAAAAACTACAAGTGTTTTAGTAAAAGCAGATGCCATTACTTTAAGCATACTTTAAAACGAGTTTTACTCGAAATGTGATTTTTTAAAATAATCAAACAGGGTCAGCGATTGCTAAAAAAGTTTTGAACATAGTTAACTGTGTGAATTTTTTCTGTAAATTCCATATAATAGTAGAATTGTTTTAACCTTCAGATTTATCAATCACTGTTTTATTATAAAATTTACAGTCCCTTATGTGAATATAATCGCTGTCTTTTTAAGCATTTTCATATAGTAGCTGAGATAAAGTGCTCTAATTTTTGTAAAAAAGAAAATATCTCTAATTCTGAAGGTCATTTCAAAATTGAATAATATAGCAACACATTAGATTGAAAAAATTGAAAATTTGTTCATAAACCTTTGGTGCAGAATGGGCCACGTTTTTGCTATTTTTTGTCAATTTTTACCTATTTTTTTCCCCATTTTAGTAATAATAATTTCTTTTTCTCTTCTTAATTTTAGCACATTTTTTTTAAAAATGCACTAAACAAATCTAAAAATAACAAACAAATCCCCATATTTCCTTTTTTTAAGAAAAAAAAATTGTCGCAACCAGTCGGGTACCTTAAGTCTTTTCGGAATTTTTATCATGAAACGTATGCCGTAGTTATTTCATTTATCTTTAAATAATAATTTTATTTGGACCTGGTAGTTGTCGATGTAGGATTACAAAATCTGTTTCATGTTTTATGTACAGTTGCAAAATAACAATTTTTATTATAAATTCAGCATATTATATTTATAGAACTATAAAATTTAACTTCGGCTTGTGTTTCAAAATCAAATTTTGAAATTTAATTCTTAGTTAATATTGCTACTGTTATGAGATTATTATTTTTTAAAAATCTCTGATTCTTTATATTAAAACTGAAATTTCTTATGTTCCCAAAATAATTTTTTAATTAAATCTTAATAAAGTGTGGTAAAAGAAATAAGATTTGTAATATTTCAAACGATAAAATGATTTTATGTAAAAGTACGATAATGGAAAAATTGTAGTTTGTAATCGTTTTTACAATAACAGAGAAGCAAATTGAAGCTCTTTATAAAACTTTTTACACTTAAGCGTTCAAGGGTGAATGTAAAAGTTATATTAAAGTCGCGCTATAAAGCAACACGAGGAATGTTGGCAACTCATAATTGTGAGTCTTCGTCAAGTGATGAGAAAGACATCTGAAGAGGTACACACTTTCCAAACTACCATATCACGCCCAAGGGAGGAATTATAGTTCGACAGATATAATGGCATCAGCTCTATCTACATGATGGCTCTTCAGTGGAACCAGGACTCGAACTGACCGCGACTCCATGACCACAACCACAGCCTCGGCTAATTTTTGGGTTCAAAAATTTCCTCAAAAATTTAGCATGCAAATGTGAAGTATATTAATAATTACACAAATCATTCGAACTACCCATTTTGTAATCAGGATTTATAATCATATGTATACGAATTAGTTTTATGTGGTTATATATTGTACTAAATGCGACAAATTAGCTCTTATGTGGAAATTGATTTAAATCGATTTTGCTCTCTTCTTTTATCTCTTGATTTAATGACCATCAAAATTAGGAATTTCAACAGTTAAAAGGTATTTTGCAACTACTTATTTAAAAAAATCTTAATCATTTTTGATTTATATTATTCGATATTTTAATTTATTTATATGTTTCGATATCTTAATAAACTTCCATAATTGTATCTTATGGAATTATTTCAGTGCATTTCTTAAGTTTGATTTATTAATCTATAATTTTACGTGTCAAAATACCATAGGCAATGCATATATCTCAAGATAAAAGGGTTGATCATATTCACGAACTTCTGGATGGCATTGTGTCAATTGCGACAACGGTTCAAATAAAAATTCAACAAATTCCAGATTCCTGGGTGGCTGTGGTAGACAAGTGCTCAAGGTATCGGATCATGGCATGAATTAGAGCCCAGTACCACTAAGGATCCACCGTGTAGGGGGGCAATGCACGTTAATTCTGTCGAGTACTCAACGTACTCCTATTGGTGTGGTGTGGCAGTAAGGAGAGAGGTTGCTAGCTCAGGCATCGTCTTCGTCACTTGACCATGGTTCAAAATTACGAGGTCCGTCGCCAAAAGCCCTCGTGTAACTGAGCACTGCGACGTTAATATTCAATCAATCAATCAATCCAGATTCCCGGTGCTGTTGAGGCGCTGAATCATGCCAAATCTCTATATACTCAGTTCTCACAGCAATGTGGTGTGGAAGATTGGAAATAATGTCCTCGTCAGCTTACCTCGATGTAAATCTATGAGGTGTATGCCCTTTAAGCCCTTGGATAGCCTTAAATGTCTCGGAAAAAATTAATCAAATCAAATTTCAATAAAAAAGATCATTAGAAATAATACTGCATTATAGATGATTCATCATTTCAGAAAATATAGAATTTTTAACTTCAGGAATTTAAAAAAAATAATTCGCACAATTATTAGGTCAGTTTTTACTGTACATATATCGAAAAAAATTATTACTTAAACTATAAAATTTACATACCTGAAAAATTTATTTATAATACGTTGATTCCTTGTTACAATTTTGTACATAATTAAGGTGAGAGTCTTAATAACTCCCAAATTAATTTTGAAACTTAAACGTGAAAAATTGTTTGACATAGATTAGACTTTTTTTTATTATACATGCCAGAGATATAACAACTTCTGCATTTTAAAGAAAATTAAAACTTCTTTTTGAAAGCTTTTTAAATCACTCTTAATAAGGTTTCAAATTTCGTTCAAACTATTTCGCTTATAAAATTGTTTTCTACTCTATCGTTTGCAAATCATACATTTTTTTTCTCTCTCAATCTCCTCTTTCTCACGCATACACATACATATATATGTATATAAAAATATTTTTATTATTTATCCATCATATCACGTCATTTATAATGTTTATCTGACAGAAAAAGATCAAAGTATGCCAAGTCAAGAAATTAATAAATTCCTTCCCCCCATTGACATTTCAGTCAGGAATGAATCTTCTAAAATCAGATTTATTTTATTCGTTTTGAATACAAAAGTAAAAAAAGCTTTCAAGAACTAGCATTCGAAATCCAAGAAAGCATCCAATGTTCTCTTCTTTGACGCAAAAGAATGCACCGCAGTGAAATCTTTATTTCAGAAATTTTGAATGTCAGAAAAGAAAGTTCCAGAAACTACTGCCTTCAGAAAATGAAGAAGAAAAAAATATAATCTAAAACTTCTTTTCTTGGTAGGTTACAGCGTGGTATTGGCAGAGTTTGGGGAAAATATATGAGGAAAAAACATTCGATCTGATATCGTGTTGGGGTGATTGGTACTTCACCAAAAGAAAGAGCATAAAAAAGAACTTGGATAAAAAAGAAATGGAACGACAGGATGCAAGTTTAAATTAAAGTCAAAACTAGTTCCCGCAGCTTAAGGAAAAGTAACGAAAGTTTGAAAGTAGTTTGATTTGAAATCCATCGCCTTGAAAACAAATTTCGAATAAGTAAATTTCCAACTGACTTTAGAAATATAAAAGAAGTTTTCGAATTCAAATTACTCAAATTTCAATATCAATAAAAACAATAAATTTAAAGAGTTTTTTTTTAAATTTTTAACATACACTGAATTAGGGATACCTACCTAGTAACGAGTTGGGCCTCCTCTGGCCTTGATAACAGCTACCACACGATGATGCATAGAGTTTCTGGAAACGTTCCTCGGAAATGACTTGCCAAATATTGGCTAAAGCTGTCTGTAATTCAGTACGGCTCGTTGGTGATGCATGGCCTTTCAGGCCTTGTTTTAAAAAAGGCCTTTTGTTACGCCCAAAAATGCTGAATAGGATTTAGGTATGGGTTTCTAGGTGACCAATTTATGATAGGAAAAGAGTAATGTTCATCCAATTAGCCAGTAGCCAACCGTGGCATGTGAGAGGTACAATTGTCTTGCTGGAAAACTCCATAACCGTGCGAATAACAGAACAGCATAAATGGATGGAGGTGTTCAACCAGCTACTTTATGTACGGAATTGCATTGATGGAGGTTGGTACATGCACCAAAGATCCAAAACAGTGCCACGAAAAAACACCCTAGACCAGGGGTGGGCAGACTTTTCCAGGGTGCGGGTTACTTTTAATTTTTTCTAGGGGTAGTGGTCCACCCAGTGTCAGTGGAACACACAAGGGCGGGGGGAGGGTTCCACGGGTCCGTACCCTCCCTCATTATAGTCCCATATATATAGTACGTAAAATGTGATTAATTATTTGATATAAGATTTTTTTTATTTATTAATGTTAATTATTTATTCAATAATTTATTTTTTGCTGTTTTTTGTTCAAGACAATTGACAAAAAAATCAAAAAATATGTTAGGCTGCGTATTGGTGTATGATACGAGAATGGTAGACCTTCAAACCTCGACCCCCTTCCTTTTAAAAATTCTTGTGTGAGCTACAGGGGAGGTGAGGTAAGGAAAAGATTGTTATTATAACTTATTAATAAGGACGGAATATGTACTAAAATGTACAGAACTAAAATAAAAAACAACACTTTTAAAACCACGATTAAAGCAAAACGTAGGATACGAACTTAATAATAATAGCCCCAAATATGTTGTTGCTGTTGTTGTTACTAATCCTCCAGGGTCTGACGAAGTTGGGAAGGTCGTTGGAGCCCCAAATATAATTATATAAAATAATATATTTATTATGAAACAGTTCAAAATACATTAAAACAATAAAATATTTTTTTCTGAAGATAGTTTTTGTTGTTACAGTCAGTAGAAGGCTTGTCTGCGCACTGTCAGCCAATCTTGAATTTTCCGTATATAATAACTAACTGATAATATTTTCAAGCGGTCACCCCAAAATGTTTTGGCTGTCCACCGGTCGATCACGATCGACGTATTGCCCACCCCGGCCCTAGACCATGATTAAGCCACAATGCCCTTGTACAATTCCAGCCAGGCAAACAGGATCCATGACTTCGTGAACCTGACACCCTATTCTCAGCCTCCCGTCGGCGTTCAGTAGTCGGAATCAAGACATCACTCCATGCTATTCGTTTCTAGTCCTCTAAACTCCAGTCTGTGTGCTCTCTTGCACAGACAAGATGTGAGGCCAATGGCAAGCATTGAGCATTGGTACTCTCGTAGGTTGGTGGCTCCCGAAACCCATACGATGAACCGAGCGTTGCACAATCCATTTACTGACTGTACGATTGGAACTGTCATTCAACTTTGTGGTAATTTGAGCTAATGTTTGGCTTCTCTGTCTACGTACAATACATCTGAGCCGTCTTTCACCCGAAATTGTGAAGGCTATTTGTCCTTTGCAGTTTGCCCGATCGCTAGTTTTTTGGGGTTTTTTTGTCCATCATCCATGTATTCTTGGAATACTCTTGACACTGTCGACCGTAAAAAACTTAGCTGTCTGATCATTTCAGATATTGAATGACCCATGCTTCGTGCACCTACGATTTGTCCGCGATCGAAGATGTTAAATCAGGCAGTTTACATAGACAGGGAATTCGAACAACTAAATCAGAACGCTCTATGTGCAGTTTCCAACACACCATACTCTTGCGCATAAATAGTGCACAGCGCTACACAATTTTTACAGTTCTAGCTATCCCTGAATCTCAGTGGCACTTTAGTGTATTAACAAAAACAAAAAAAATCAAGAAATTTTAAATACATTTGGTAGCAATTCCAGTAAAATTTCCAATTCATATTTTAAACAAAATTTATTGATCAATATTTTAAAAAATAGAATATTTTCTAGAAAAAAATAATGAAAACTGTGCAAATATTTTGGATTTAACTTTAATGGATACACATCTCTTTTCTTGATTGCACTCGGCATATAAATACTTCGAGATATCAATTAAGATTCCAGGTCAAAACTGAATTCGATCTTGTTTAGAGGCTCATAAGTAAGCTGGTATTTTACACAAACCTATTAATACAGAGGGTGGTCGCAAATTCATAGTACAAACTTAAGGGTAGGTACAGGACATTCGTACAATCATTTCTTGTATAGGAATGTATGGGTACATGTAATGTATACTTCTTTTTTGGCATACGTAAAAGCCTGTTATCGTAAACATCAGCACAATTGCGAATGGCGTATTCTCTTTCTTAGATGCTTCATGTTAAACAATGGCTAGACATATAATGTCCCCTAACGGCGATGAAACCAACTGATCACTCCATTTTTTTTTATTTCCCCTGTTTGTGCCTCACCGCGTCACTTGTGTCCATACATCCCTATACAATAAATGATTGTTTAAATGCCTTGTATATACCTTTAAAGTTTGCACCATGAATCCCTGTATATTCAGTGACATTTTTAGAAAGCAGAAAAGCTTTTCATTTTTGTCCACTGACTTTTTAAAAAAAATAATTCTTTTTTTCTTGGTTCTAATATTCAGAATTTATTCTTTCTAATGTCTGTAGGCTATATTAACTACTAATCCATTATTCTTTTGATTTACGATAATTACACAAAATCATCAAATATTCTTATCTAAATAATATCAAACAAAATAATTTCTTTTACTATGCTGATTTGATTACATGTAATTTTACAATATCTATGCGCTTATATTATGGAAATTTACGATTTAGAGCTTATTTAACTGTGTGTGTGTGATATATAATTTTATACGGTTAAAAAAATACTAAGTTAGATTTTTAAAAAAATTCTAGTAAATTTCGCAAAAATTTCGGAATGTATTGCATATCTATTTTACTTTGTTTAAAGACTAATAAATTTATATGAAAAAACATATAAAAAAAACACATAATTGTTGTGTAAATTCTGATTTTAAATTTTTTTATTAATATTTTTATCGATCCTCAAACTAAAAAATAAACAAATAAAAGCTTTTTGAGTTAAGAACTATCGTACGAATACTTCTATAAAACTAATGTACATTTAAAAAATCAGCTTATTCTCCTTTGCTTGTACTTTATAAGTTTCCTTTAACACAAATAAATGGTTTGATTGTATTTATTAAAAGTAGTTGTCTAGTATTAATATCTTTTAATTTCAACTATCTATGTTTACACACACGAACAAAAAATTTATTTTATTATTTACTAGTTTTTTTTTGGCAAGAGATTGTAATGAATATTTTGTTTTAAGTTGCATCAATTTCTCTTGATTTGTTACATCCTGATATTTAATTTTATGTCATTGCCACAAAGAATCAATAAAAAGCACTTCAAAAAAGTTAACTGAAATAGCACGTTTAATAAAACAACGCCTGAACAACTAAATACGCGAAAATTCCTTAATTATTAAACCCACACTTAGTTATTGATAATAAATCAACTGTTTAGGTTGCAAAAATAATTATACTTAAAAATAACCCAACTGCATTTTTTCTAATCGCTCATTTATGGATTCTAAATAGCTGTAGCTGGCAAAAATATAATAACTCCGGTACAAAAACGACTTTTTAAAAGACGTAACAGAGTAAAAAGCAATTTTCAAAAAAAGAGAAAGAAAATGATGTCATAAAGGCGATCCGGTACGTGGGCAACAAGGATCAAAATACGTCTGAAATGAAGAACCATTACGCATTCGCGGTTAGCAATATGCGTTTTTGAATAGTCCCGTGATTGATGGGGCGCTGCGTCATTTGCCGCCCCGCTTCCCCAAATATCAAGTGGCAGGAAATAAAATGATTTATGGACAAGCCATTGCGGTCTGTTGCTTCCTGTAGGACGTTCCGGTTTCTTCGCTATTATTATTACACAGATAAATTTTAACTGAGCCATAAGCACCGAGGCAAGCTTTACATCATAAAAGCCAATAAAACGTGGTGTTGGCTAAAAAGAGGATATCATCATTCAGCCAACTTTTTTCTCCCGACTAGAAACTGCGACATTCATTTGGGAGTAATAGAGAAATGGAGATTTAATAACTAGTGGATGTGGGAGATTTGATTAATATAAATATTTCGGTCGTACTGAGATATCGACAGTTCTGTTTTTGGTGTTACTCGTATATATATGGAGAAACAGAGAGTTTATCATTAGACGTAAATTTAAAATTTAAATGTGTTTATATTTGTTGTGAAATGGTGGTTTAAATTAATTATTTAACTGATTACCAATTGCAAATCTCATGACACGCTGGCTATAAGTTCGTGAAAATAACCATAGGGCTTCCATGGCCACCGTACTCGTTGATATTGCGTTTAATATGACTTTCGTCTTTCATTTCATGGAACATTTCAGATGATTTTTCATTTAAATTCCAAATTCCTTTTTTTATTATTATCCCACTAATTTATATTTTTTTTATCTCTGAAAGGGGAATTTCATTTTTAATATTTTTAGGATGTTTAAAATTCTTAATTTGTTCACGAACACAGAAGTCAGAGGGGAATTAGCTTTAAATTCCCTGGTTAGTTCAAAAGAAGCTGATAAAATATTAAATACACTTGCTATATTATTGCTAATAATCAGATGTATATTGTTATTTATTAATAAATGTAGTTAGAAAATACAATGAAAAGTTTTATAAGTTGCTTTAGAAAACAGAAATCCCGCTGATTAACAAGGAGATGTGTGGCACATTGAAACATAAAAAATATTAAACTGTATCAGGATTTTAGAGAAAATGTATGAAAAAAATATTTAAAAGAAACACAAGAGAAAATGTTTTGATGTTTTTTAAAGTTATTGTATAGTATATATATAGAGTTTTTTTTATTCCAGGTGCGGAAATCCTGGGATATAAAAAAAAATTCTGAATTTAGTGATCATACAAATATTCTATTCTAAAATATTTATTCCAGATCTTCCTACGTATCAGTTTTTATTATATTTGCATTACATAAATTTGAAAAAACACTCGAAAAGTTAAACAACGTATTCAGCTTAAAAATATGAAATATGTGTTAAAGTAAAATTATAAACAGCTTCAAAATGTAATGGTTGATGAAGTATAGTTTGAAAAACATATTTATTTATATTTAACAAATTAGAAGTTTTATTTTGGCCGTGTGTGTTAATTTGAGTAACATTTATAGAATTTTTATGTTGCGAATGCGAAAATCTGAATTCCCTCAACCGAGTTTTTCTTTTTCGAAAACAATAGCTGGATGCATAAAACTTTTTTCCCACCATAATCTAAATGTGCAAGTAAACGTCTCTTTTTTACATGAGTCTTAATTAGACTCTATCAATCTTCCAAAAAATAAATATTTGCCATTTCTCTTATATTCCTTAAGAAGCCTTTAGATATTGAAAATAAAAAAAAATATAACGATGAAATTATATTTTAATTCAAAAGTTTAAAACTTACTTTTTAAAACTCCTCTTACATCAAATGATTTACGTTTCCAATACTTAAGTAAAAATATAATCTTTTTAAATGCTTCTGATCACTTTTATAAAATGAGGGGCGTGATAACTTTACAAGGGAGTCTCGAGTATATCGAAAAATCAAAAATTAAAATTTAAAATATTAAAAACTTATTGAAGGAAGCACACCAAAATACATTCTGACATAATAAAAGTAAAATACACATTTACACTGATATAAAAAAACTTATAAATTCATCAGTATTGCTCAATATATTTCACAATTACATTATGAATACAAATTTAAGAACTAGCGATTCGCACATAGAATTCTCATGTACAAAATTTAATACTTATCTTGATAATTTGAATGGTTTATAATTAAAATCATTCTGTAGCCTTAGCGTCAAATGCATTATTATTGAATTTAATACATTTTTGTGTATTGAGGAGAGCGTGATGAAAAGTATGATTAAAAAACGGGCCACAAGTGTTGAAATTTTGATAAGCACTAGCCTAATCTTAACAAAGTATTTTCACAACATTTTTGAAACACAAATCATTTATGTACACCATACTATTGATACTAACTTAAGTTAAAAATCACCGAATTTGTACATAAAATTATTTTTTTTAAAATTTAAATTGGGGAAGTTAAACAAGTTATAAAGTCGCCCAACAAGAATTAAAATACCATAATATAGTACTACTATATGTTAACTATAATGCAGTTTGGCACATCATGGAACTAATAAGTTTTAAGTGTAATACTTGTAATCAGGATGCTTATATTAAAAAGTCGTATTGCAGTATCATTGGAAGACTGGTTTTTAGATATATCATTTTCAGTAGTGTTCCTTCTCTTCCAAATATTGTTTCTCATAGCAACCTGATAAAATTTTGGCCGTAGCAATTTCTCAACAGGATAATATTAATGAAAAAGCTCCTAAGTTATGTAAACAATTTTCTAAAACAAAAATTGTTCTTGAAATCAATCTTAATTAAGTAATTAGTAGAATTCAAATAACTCAAAACTTAATCAAGTAGAAATGATTTTAGTAATGAAACTTGAAATTAATAAACATTTAACACTGAAAAAGTTAATTATACTCAAAAATATTTTTTAAATGAAACCGAAACCAAAAATTAAGTTCAGAAAGCTTCAAATATCTTTAAAACTAATTTGTTAGCAAATCTGAAATATGGCGACAAGCTTCCGAATTGCATGGGACACAAGAAAATGCAGAAAATAAAAATAAAATCGTGATTATTGAAATTTGTAGGGTACTGTGTAGCCTTTAAATTTTTTATATTTTTTTCCATATTTCTTCATGAGCTGACTATGCTTAACGAAGTTAATGCGTGACAATCTTTATTCAATGCTTATGTGTCTCTTCCAAATAAAGTATTAAAATCTCCTGCTGCTTGCGGCTGTTTTAAGGTTATGAGTAGTTAAGAAAAACTTTGAGTTCAAGTTTATTTACCTATATAAAAATACTGATTATGTTTTATAAATATCTTATTCTCATAAAATATGATTAACTATAAACTATTTATGGTTAAAACTTGAAAACATATATAAGGGAGAATGTTCTTTAAATATATTCCATAAAGTGATATTGTATCTAATATAATATAACGGTTGTACACTGATATAATTCATACCTCAAGCATAATTTAAAAGATTTTTATCCATACTGATCAAGTATCAGTACAGATGTTTGAAAACCTTTGTTACAGTGATTTGATAGTTATAAAATTATTTGCATTTATGATTTCAGCATAGAGAATATTTCTTTTTAGAACCTGAGTCAATTGAAAGTGGCAAATTAGAGACAGTTTTTTTATACAAGATATAGGATTGAGTGAGTGAATATTAACATCGCACTATTCAGGTACTGGTGGGCGTTACTTAAAATGTTAAAATACGTAAAATTTTTCAAAGCAAAACTAGGTCTGTTTATAAGACAAGCAAGTGAAGGTAATTTTTGTCATTTCCATTTATGAGAAAAACAGAAATTTCCTGAAAGTGTTTCTGTAAAGTTTAGATATCATGTGAATAGTTTTAAGGACTGGGTCACAAGAAGATTTTAGGACTAAAGAAAAATTAAATTGAAATTTATTTTGCTGTCTTATCCAATTATTGTTAATATTGACACCTATAATAATGCAGCACCTAAATAGAAAAATATATTTAAAAAGACATGCCTATTTTAAACGTTGCTCCTCCTACAATAAATGACATACACACACGTGAATCTTCATTTACAAGTATGTTGAATTACGTGAAATTAATTCGGTAATTATTTTGGTGGTAACATAAATAATATCCTTAAAACATATTTTTTTTTGTGAATGTTATTAAAAATTTTTTGAAAAATGCTTTAATTTTAAATTTTCCTATTTTTTAAAAAAGTATGTGTTGACTTAGAAATGCACACAAACTTATGTTACATGAAGTCATAGAAAACAATATCAAAGCAATTGGCAGAGTAAAAGATGCTTAAACATTTTAAATGAAAATTATTATTTTTTTCTTTCTGAGGTAAATCAACTTAAAAATTTATTTGCCATTGGTATGTAAATAAAGTCGATAATAAAAGTCATCATAACTTTGGGGTTTTTGTTAACATAGAACTTTCAAATTTTAGGATATTAAACACAATGTATAAAAATAATTTAGGATACAAAAAAGAAATTATTTTGATTTGTCAGATTTTTGTCAATTGAATCGTACCGTGTTACCTTTCTAAACTTGAATGTGCTTTTAGCTACGGATTATATGAAATTATATGACAATATATAAATTGAATAAAGCTACCACTTCTTCATTTAATTTTTATCTATTGATTTCATGCTATAATTTATATTTTTTCAAGAATGCAAATTGAAACAATGAATACCATTTTTAAAAGCACGATCATCAGCAAAGCTATGAAACCACTATATGTCAGTCAAGCTAAAACATTTGCGTACCCCTGTCCTAGAGAATTCAAACAAAGACTCACACACAACTTTAAATTTATTAAAAATTAATGGCAACACCATTACAGTAGTTTGAAAGATCATTTTGGATGAGTTTCAAAGCCATGATTTAATGAATAATAAATTTTATTAATGGCGGAACGCCAAATATTCATAATTGTTTCACTCTATTTGGATTTAATGCTTTGAGATAAATATTTTCATTTGTATTTCAAATGAATATAAATAGACTGATTTTTCTTTTTTAAATAATGGATTTTTTAAATTTAATTTCAATATTTTATTTAAATATACATTATTAAATCTGAAAAGATGAAACATTTGTTGAATTGTAAATAGCTATCTACTGAACATTTCTCCTAATTTCATTAAATTCGAAAATTGATACTTCAAGCAAACTATTAGCTAAACATAATGTATTGATTACACTGGCAACTCATTCCCTATCTGAAGAATTAAGTGAACGCTTTTAAATATTTTTGTTCATAGAAATATGCCATTTTTTATATATTTCTCTTCTTAAAAGTGAAGAAAATTTGCTTGATTTTGCGAAGTTCTAAAATTTTACCCATTCAAAAGCTCCCCCCCCCCCCCAGAAAAAAATGTAAATTTAAAAAATATTTTTACGTAATCGTTAGATTAGTAAAGAAAAGATAAAAAAGAGTTTTTCTCAATAAACTTTAAGTACCCTAAAAAAACTGAGGGAGAGAGCCATCTGATCAAAAACAAAATTATTTTTACTTTAACCTCAGATGTCATCAAAGAAATGAAATGATGGGAAAACTGTGAATAAGAAAATAGCGTTAACGTTATGTTTTATCTCTGAGTTAGAAAGGATTAACTTTTTGTCTGGTCGATTCAAAAATAGGTCGAAGTATCTAAATGAGCTGATAGAAGAGGGAAAAAAGGGAAGCACTCTAAAGAGGAAGAACAAAATGTTTCTAAGTTTAGAAAAAGAAATTGTGATTAAAAAGTCATTAAATATAAATTATGTTGATAAAAATATCCTAAAGAACTTAAAATGTGAGTTATATAATTTTCTTTAAGAAAGATTTTAAACTGAAGTGGACTTTTTAAATATAAATAGTAACTATCAGATTTTAAAAGTACGCATATACTTTGTAGCAAATGTGCCGAAAGCAAAAGTAATGAAAACTTTTTACCCTTTATTTGAATACATATAATCAAAACACAAAAAGGAATAATTATAGTCACGAATGAAATATTATTTTAACAAGAATAATCACAAACTATTTTTTTACAAAAAATGTATAGTAAGCATAAGGAAATTCATAATTTGAAAATGCGTACACGTTTATGTGATTTGAGTTAAGAAACTACTTGATTTGTTTGCCTTTATTTATGGATCTGTTTGGAAATACAAGGTGATTCAAAACTAATCGCTCAAATTTGGTGGGGATGTAGGGAATAAACCAGGAAACCGATTTTACAAAGGAAAGTGTGTCCCCAAATGCATGCTTGTGCATGTAGAGGGTGCTGTGCATACCCAACCAGTATGAAACTCGACCGACCACTCATACTGACTCACAAGCGATGAGATGAATCGTTTCACGAATAAAGAGCTTGAGAGTATGCATCTCGCATACGGGGCAGCAGGCGTATTTGACTAGGCAAGTATACGAAAACCGATACCCTGATAGAAGAATTTCACCATACCAAGTGTTTGTGCGTTTGCATTGCAATGTGTGCGAACATGGTTCACAGCACAGCAATATGCGTGATACGGGGAGAAGACAACTGACGCGGAATGTCAACGTCAAAGAAAGAGTGCTACAGTTCTTTGAAGATAATCTGATTACCAGCACACAAGATATTGCTCAGAAGCTTGGGGTCTATGAGTCAGCAGTGTGGTGGATAGTTCACGAACGGGGTATGCATCCTGTGCAGAAAGGTGTTGGGGCCCCAGTGTTCAATCTCCTGTCCTTTTTACAGACCAAGCGTTATTCAGTCAAGAAGGTAGGTTCATTGCACAAAATTGACATGTTTTGGCTTACAACAATCCTTATGGTGCGAGAAGTCACGCTGCGCACACACACAACATCGTTTTGCCATAAATATTTGGGCTGTAATCATTAGTGACTGTCTATTAGGACCTTAATTGCTACCACCCTGACTAGGTGTTTGGAAATTCCTAATCTTTCTCAAGAAAGTTTTACCGATTTTACTAGGCTGTCTTCCTGCTCATATCCACCAATATAAAATGAGTTCAATATGACCGGGCTCCAGCTCATAGTACAATTGCTGTGGGTAATATCTTCTTCTAATTACTAGTAAGCCATCCCGTGCATTTATTCGGCTAAAGTGGTTGACCGAGCTTTATACTGACCAAATATACGCAGCTCATATACACGTGCACATTGGGGGGACACACTTTCCTCTGTGAAATCAGTTTCCTGGCGTATTCCTTACCTCCCCACGAAATTTGAATGTTGACTTTTGAATCACCCTGTATAATATTAAAAATGAAATGTTTTTAAATGAATCACTTTTCGTTGTCTACCAGCACGACCAACCTGGTTAATATTCCAAGATCTTGGTTTATGTGGATAACCAAAAGTTCTAATAGTTAAAACTGTTATTTATTTCATGTATTAAAAAAAAATTTTTTTTAGATTTATATAAGGTATTTAATTGAATCAGCAATTTTTGAAAACGAGAAATGAGCCCCAAAACAGTTTGGGGGGCGAATATTTTTAAGCGATCTCACAACTTTTCTTATTTATTATTTTTCTTAACCAAAGTTTCATGTGAGATTCTTACATGTATTTATGTTTATGTAACAATAACATAGCAATCCCATAAGCTAGTAATCGGTCAATCAAACAAAATCACTTAAATACAATAACTAATATTTTTTAACGTACCTAATGAATAGATACTTCAGCAGTAAATACATTTTTCAAGTATTTATTAATATTTATCTCTTATTTGTAACATTAGAGAAATAGCTGATTCAACTGTGACTTTAAACGCATGTGAGTCAGTGGGAAAAAAACATTCAGTAATTATTTTTTAAATGTGAAATTTTTTCGCGAGATTCTTATTTTACAAAATCTTTAATTGAAACCTTTTTTTCCGTATCGTTAACAATTCTTGCTTTTATGAATAGTATTAATTTTGGGATATATATAAATAAGCATTAATTTTGGTTTTTACATGTATCCTTATTTTAAATAATTATTCTTGATATTATTTAATATTAACTTGTTTTTAAAGCTTTTTGATATTTTGATGCATTTTCGGGAATCCCGGGAACGACAACTATATTCCCACAGATTTACAGAAATTCCCGAGAATAGTAAAAGAGGGAAATCAGAAACCATGATGCGGACAAGAATGAAGAGAAAACCAACAAAATTACACAATTCTGGTCACATCGATAAAGCTTATGAAATTTAAAATGACAACATCTACTTTTTTTTTTTACTGCGTTGTGATATTCACTAAGGAAGTTACATACATGAAACTAACATTTATGCGGTGAACTCACCATTTTTAAAGTGTTAAATTTCAAAAATTCATTACTTAATTTTTTTAGAAAAACAATGATTTATTTTATTATTTTTTTAATATTGAACAAGTTGATATTTTAAGGAGCCATGCCACTTTAAGAGAGTGGGACTATTTTTGTAGAATAACTTTTTTTTATCGAAATCTTATAGTGTTTGTTTGGGCGAATAAAATTTCACGTTCCAAAATTCGGTTTACCCAAAGAAGGAGGAGGACTTTCTAAGGAGTAAGTTTAGATAGAAAATGAGCTTCTGTTCCATCCCATCCTTAAAAATATATACCACTTTTTCTCGCCTTGATTTTATATTTCTTGTCAATATTCCATCGTGAGTTCACTAGAAAAAAATAAATTTGGTACGTGATCCGTTTTTAGTCATAGCCAAGCGTTTTTTCCAGACGAGGTATTAAAATTTCTATCACTTCGAAATTTTTCTCAAAGAGTGTTTTTTCGAAAGTAGGTGCGCGGGGAGGGCTTAGAAATGATTCCAGGAAGAAATATTGCCTCTTTTTAACATAACTATATCTTTACTTGAATTTTAGTTTTTTTTTACTAGGCAATTATGGATATTTTTTTTAAAACTTTATAATGATTTAATATACAAACATTTCCATATTTTCGAGCAATCAATTTTCTAAGAATACCTTTTTTTCTAATAAATGAATACCTTTTCATTATAGAATTAGGCTTATTATGCGAATAAAATATTTTAAGTACTGGAGACCGGGGCAAGATGACGACGTTAACAGTTTTTTGTTGTTTATTAATTTATTTTTAAGGGTAGTAAAATCAATTTTACATGAACTGTTAGAGTAGTCCTTTGTAGTATTAAAACATATTACCCTTTAATTTTTCTAATAAAAGAAGTAAAGGATAATTTTAATTTTCTTAACCTTAACAAATCGTCATCTTGCCCCAGTACTTGGGCAAGATGACTTTTGCCTTGGGGCAAGATGGCGACAAGGTTGAACATATTTTATCTTTTGAATGTGTTACATGGTTTAACAAATGATAACTGTGTTTTTACATCTTACAAAGTATCAAACTAAGCGTAATGCATTGTAAAGTAATGTTGAAGTATTTAGTTGTGAACCTAACAATAGTCACAAATAAAAATGTCATTTTAATAATTGGAAGATTCCTCATACCAACACTCTCTGCATTCTGAGCACTGGGTCCATTCTTTTGTTGGAGGGTTCCTCTTCACAAGCAGGACATCTTTTAACACCGTCCTTTGAAGTTGATACAACTGGAATGTTTGGCATGGATTTCATAGACTTAGGCCTACAGGAACTTAGTTTTTTACTCGCTTTTTAGCTTCACGAGCTTTTTTTCTCTGTTATTTTTAAACTTACTATTCTTGCTTCTGCTTTTCCCTTTGCTCTAACATTTCTTTGATGGGTGTGCTTGTAAGAGTGCTTGGGCTCAGTTTTTTGCTATTTCTTTTTTTCTCACATTATGTTGTTTTAGGCAATAGTTTGAAATAAAAAACACTAACATGCTTCTTTGGTGCATCGGAATCAGCATTTGCCATAAGTTCTATTTTTTCTGGAGGGTTTATATGTTAGTTTTTTACTACCAAGGTCTGAGGATTAGCACTATTATTCTCAGTTTAATCGCCAACAGCATTATGGCTAGTAGTGTTTGCTGCAGCGTAGTCATGTTCGCTAAACACAAGAGGATTATGAGGATCGATCCCACATTCTTTAAACCCTCTCAACAGCATTTCCAACTGTAACTGCTTTGAAGTAAGTGATGCTCAAACCCTGACCAATATTTTTGTCTGTGATAGTTTGTTCTAGATGAGTGACCATAAAGTTGTCACATGCTTGGCTATAATACGTCTTTAATTGGTCAAAAAGTGACACAACAAGGGGCTGGAGACAATGCGAGGTGTGGAGCGGCAACCCAACCATGATGATGTTTTTCGCTCTGCAATATAAGATAGCCTGCAAAGCTATATGAGTTTTGTTTGTCAAAAATCAACAGAGTAGGAGATTCTTTTCTTGGTTTCACATGAAGATAAAAGTGCTTCAAAAAAGAGAAAAATGTGTCCCCGTTGTTCCAGCCGTTATCACTACAGTTGGAGGCAGGTAAAAGCCAGTAGCTCTAAAGCAACAAATTATTGTTACATTGTTTCCTCTTTAGGGGGGGGGTGTTAGTGGATGCCAAAAATGTCTTCCTCTGGTCACCCCCTTTCAAATGAAACCTTTTCCGATCCAATGCCCCACTTTGCCCCAGAAGAGATGGAAGCGTGAAGTCGCGTGTGAAGATGGAAAACACGGGGCAAGATGATGAGCTCGTCATCTTGTCCCGTGTTTCGGATCGTCATCTTGCCCCAGACTGTTTAAAAATATTCGTTCTCATTATCATGAAGGAAGGCAATTAATTGACATTTATTCATGGTAATAGGTAGTATTTAAACGAAGTTACTCATAAATATTAAAGAGAAACGTTATATTTTACCAGTATCTGTAGCAGAGCTTATTTACACATGCATAAAAGTTATGTCGTTGCTGCAAGAAACAATCAAAGCTTCACAACTAACACAAAAAGAGCGATTTCAGCGTGTCTATACTATTGTTTAAGGAAAGGGCAAAAGGAGAGCCAGTAGTGTTCATTTGATGCTGCTATGTAGTGGAATACGGAAAAATTAAGACCTTCGTCATCTTGCCCCAGTTTCTCCTAAATGTTTTCTGTAGTACTGAAATGTACAAAAAATGTTCTAATAATGGTGTTCCGCATAGCTCGTTTCTTTCTTTATAAATTACTGTTTTGTAAGGTAATTTGCACTCCAAAAATTGTAGTGTAATCCAAAATACATGGTTTCTTCGAAAATTGCCAAATATTTAAATTCATAAAGAACAATCTTTTTGTTTGTGTTAGTTACTCAGTAACGGCGATGAATCACATTTTATTCAATTCTGATAGGTTATAGAAAACCTTTTAAAAGTAAACGAATACTAGAATTCTCGGGGATTTTGATTACCTTAAACGTCCACTGGTGTCCTTTCGCACCGCAATATAAAACATATAAAACAGGAGTAAGACTGTTGTTCACTAGGGTTTAGTTTTAAGACATTATAATATTATTTCATGTAATTACCATACATTATGACATTTTATATCATAAATAATGACGTTGACATTATGTTTCGCGAAACTTGCAGTAGCACTCCTTTTTCGCCAGAATTTTCGAGTGACAAATCTTACAAAACATTGTTACAAGGTGAGACTAAAAAGTATGGTGGCTAATGTCATAATATACTCACTTTATTATATTTTTGCAGATATATTCGTTTCAGCTTTTAACCCAATAACACTGCATTCAAGATCAAATAAATATGCGCTAGTACTTCGGAAAACTTGTTTTACTACTGGTCATGATGAAAGACCGCTATTTATGATGATAAATTGCCTTGGGGTTGAAATGACACCAGCGGACGTTCTAGGTATATTTAGTTGTAAAATTTCTCCTATTTAACCTAGAACCACAGAATTTGTGCTGTGTAATTACCATGGAAAATAATTAAAGGTCAGGAAAAATTTTTAGAATTCCCGGCAAAATTGCGTAAAGGAGAACAGAGTAAACAGGCTACGGTCTCCAATTGACACCGACGAGCGTTCTAGTGTTAAAAGATTTTAAAATATCGGATGTCCAAAAATTATGATTATTATTTTGAATATTAATTACAAAAAAATAAATAAAGATATTCACTTACGGTTTCTTCTGTTCTATAAAGAATTTTAAAAAAACCCAAGAAAGTTGTTTTACAGTGCTTCATTGCTTTATTCCGCTGTGCTCACCTTTAGTTGCATGCAACACATCGAGTCTGTATACGATCTGTATCCATGTTCTATGAAGCATAGCAATTTCAACAGTATGAATATGCAATGAAAATCTATTTTTCATTTTATTAGTATCACTAATTGAAGTTTTATTCACGTATCAATACAAGATGTCCAAATGTATGTCTGGAGATCTTAATTGCCAAGCTGATAAATTTCCTCTTTCCATTTAAAGCAGGTGGAAATTTTTCTCACTTCGAAACATCAGTTTAGCCGTGCCCCATTTACTCTGCGCATGTGTTGCAGATTTAATTCGATAAACTGTGCTACAAACTGCGCTTGTATTTAAGCTGTTTTGATACGAGAAAATTGAAAATCTGGGACGTCATGCCACCTAGTGGGCATTTTATTAAACCTAAACTTTAATCTTTTCTACATGGGACATAAAAAAACCTGAAATGAAAATTTTTTAATTTTTTATTTTTAATTAGTTTTTGAAATTATAGTCATAGTTTTTGAATACCCAATATTATAAAGTATGGGGAAATAATTATTTTTTTCTTGCTCAATTTATGTGGTGTCTGGACTTATTTTGCGTTATTAATTGAAAATTCTAAGTAATGAAGGAAAATATTACACCTGGAATACAAAATTATTTTTAATTATAAACAAATGGAAAATATTCTAAGTTTAAGAGGTAATATACAACAAACATCCATTAAAAAAAATGGAAACCTCAAACACCTGAAACTTACAGCATGATATAATTTGTAATAAATATATCTGGAGACTAGAAATATTCAACAATCGACATAAACGACATTGGTCACGCAACCATATTTACGGCTGACTTGTCTAATACAACTATTGGAATGTCTAAATTAACACAATTGATGAGAAAAAGATTCAATAAACTTTAAGTGTTTACATGTTCGCATGAATAGATTGTAGAATGAACAGGGATCTTTTGAAAGAAACTGAATTTAGATAAGATAGGCAATAACACCATACCAAATAAATTAACATAGAAATTATTTCTCAATTTCACAAGTCTAGATAAAATATTATTATTAAATGAATTGTCATAAAAATAATGACTAAAATTAATTTAGAGATCTGCAATCCTCACAAAATTTTTATTGTTGTAATGTTATCACATACTTTCTTAAGAAATACGAATTTTAGTATGTTCTTGATTCCATTGACATTTATATCTAAAACATGACTTGAATATTACGCATTTCTAGTTTAAAGAGAAACAAATAAAAAAGGAATGTGTCTATTTTAATATGAATTTTTCTGTTTTTGAATCAATTTCTGAAAGATATAACTACATTTTTGATTGAAATTATACAAAACTTGCTAACTATACCGTTATTTGGTTCAGAAACCTTTTATAAATCAAAAATGCTATAAATGAATTTTTATCGCGACTTATTTAAAAAGTTTTATTGACAGAATGTGGAACTTATAACCAGAAAAAATTATGACTTTAAGCCCACACAAGTTTCTTATTTTATTTTCTGAATTAAAATGACAATATTTTATTCAGTATATTTTATTTCTTTTTCGAAATTTATTAAATGCTTTGCTTTGTTGAGCTTTCACTTATTCTTGTTTTCTAATCAACTCTCTGACTTTCTTTATGTACATAGTAAAAAAGAATACATATAGGTTTTTAAAAGTTTCGTGTTATTAATAGAATATGTAACTAAATTGTTTCTGATGTCTGACTCTAATATTTTCCTTCACAAAAAGTACTTCTTAAAAAGTTTTATTTTATTTATTTCTTTTTTAAATATGTCAATAATCTTTGGTATATTTCAAACAAAACTTGTTTTCCTTCTTTCAGAATAAATTAACACAATTTGGACAATGTAAGTTTCGCTTGATTTAATTTCTTTCGTTTGACGATATTCAAATATATATTATCTTTTAATTTCCATCAGAATTTTAAAGTGTTTCATTAAAAAGTTTATACGGAAACATTCTTAAAATAATTATGCTTTATTTAGTCAGAAATTAAGGCACAGTTTTATTTTTTAAGTATACATTTTCGATAAAATATTTTTAATCAAGCGATATATTTAAGAAAAAAAGTTATCAGCTGTTATTTTTGATGAAGTTACACTTATTAAAATCATTTTACTAACATTTTTTGCAAAAGAACAAAAGAACTCAGAATTTTTATCAAACGAAGAAAATTTTACTAATAAAATACAAAAAACGAGAGAAAATTCTTCGAAAAATACGTTTTCCACGATTACGTATTTCTAATTTTAAGCATACGTAGTTTGGCTCTAATTAAATTATATAACTTGCATAGTTCCTGAATTTAATAAAAGGAATTGAAAAAAACCTAGTGATAAAAGATGTTTTAACAGCTTAAACAGTAATTTCATGTAACTAGATAATTCCATAAGATTCTCATCTTAAAATTAATAGTAAGTATAAGCTTGATGAAAAGGAAAAAAGCAACTCTTTCTTCTTTAAAGTTATTAACAGTAAACATTTTAGCGAGAAAATGGTAAGATTATGAATGTAGCAATTAAATATATCGCAACATTAGAAATAATATATGTATAAATCCTCGCATTCAAAGTTAAATCCACGTAATAGCTGCAGCGATAAATGACGACAGTTTTCATTATGGTGAAATCAAATTCAAAACATCATCCATTTTCATTTTGTTTGTACTTATGAATGCTATCACGCAAAAAGATAGAATATACAATCCATTAAAGAATTTTCGAATTTATGCATAATTAATTTTGAATATAATGATTTGCTCTAAGAGATAAATATAACTAGAAAAATATAACCCATGTTTCTTAACAAGGAGTAATTCAATTCATAATAGCATTTATTTTAAATTTCGTTTGCAATTAAGTTATATGCCCAAAGAGAAAATATGTTAATATGCCCAAAGAAAAAATATGCAATTAATTTGGAAGTTTTCTCATATTTATAAACAATGTTAGAAGTAGTAGTTTGCTCTCTAACAAAAATATAACAGCAAAAAGTATAATCTGTATTTCAGATTAAGAATTATATATATATATATATAATTCTAAAGGTCATTTATTTTCATTTTTGCTTACATTTAAGAATCTTATGCACCAATTAGCAAGATGTAATTCATTTGTAAACTTTCATATATGCATAAACAGTGCCAGAAGTAATATTTGGCTCTGCGATAAAAATATAACCGATAAAACAAGAAAATCTTTTACAAAATAAAACAAAGAAAAAAATGCAATGTATATCTTTAAAATACATCCCTTTATAAGGAAAAAAATTAATAAGTGTATTTTGCATTCAATAGAAGAACATAATTAATATAAAGACTTTTGAAGCAAATAAAGATTTATTTAAAACTAACTTTTTGCCTTATAATATAGATATAATTCTTGATTCATTCGTTTAGACTTCTGAAACTTTTATCTGAAAAATTAAACTAATATAACTCAAGAGAAACGTTATTACTTCGTGTGACTATTTTGTGTGTCACTAAAGCTCAATAAAATAATCAAACATTAAGGTATCCGGTTACTTGCCACAACTTTAAAAAAAAAAATGGAAATTTGTGGTTTTTAGATTTGCTTAGTATATTTTAAGAAAATCATGCTAAAATGAAGAAGAGTAAAGGAAATTATTATTACTAAAATGGGAAAACATTTACAAAAAATAACATAAACGAGGCTCATTCTGTACCAAAACTTTATGAACAAATTTCAGATTTTCAATTTTTCAATTCTGATGTGTGTGTGTGTGTTACTATTTTGTTCATTTTTGAAATGACCTTCAAGATAAGAAATATTTTAATTTTTACAAAAACTAGAACATTTTATCTCAGTTATTTAATGAAATTGCTTAAAAAAGGTAATTGTATTAAGGAACTGTAAATTTTATTGTAGAACAGTGATTGATAAATCTGAAGGTTAAAACACTCCTACTATTATACAGAATGTACATAAAAAAATTTAGTTAACTACTTTCAAAACATTTTGAACAATCACTGTCCTCGTTTAAGTTTTTTCACTGAAATACACTTCGAGTGAAATGCGTTTGAAATTATGACATCTTGCTTAAAGTAATGCCATCTGCTGTAACTAAAACACTTGTATTTTTTGTTTTAAAGAACGGACAATAACAAACTTGGTATTTTTATAAAGCTAACAAATGGGCTAAAAAATAAAATCATAATTTGTTTTTCAATTTTTGGCAAAAATCACAATTTTAGGGTAGTCGGATACCTTAAATAAATAGTATTTTTGTGAAAAATAGGTGAAAGGAAATTCAACAACCAAATAAATTACTAATATTTCTTTACCAAACCTTCCCACTCAAAAAAAAAAAACTCCACATGCATTTGTTTATTTAGTTCTCTTTACGTTATAACTATCCATGCAGAGAATAAGTAGTCTTCTTTACGAAACGAACTAAGAATCCTTCCGACCAAAAGGTAGAATCACTCTAAATCAACAACAGGATTTCTTTTTTCTGTTTCCGTTCTCATAATCCCTTCGGACGCTGAAAAAGAGATTTTATTTCCCATCACGCTTTCCTGAAGTCTTAGAAACTGAAATTTCACGAGGCTTAGCGCCCTCTTCTGGCTTGTTTCAACACAGATAAAAGTTCCCTAATCCAACTCGTGGTGCAATTCATTTGTTTGATCATTATGTTCAGTTTGGGGTATTCGTTAAGACAATTTTCTCTTGTGTTTACAAAAAGAAAAAAAAGAAAACGGAGAGGGATATTTTGTCTTGTTTTGTTCGTTTTTTTATGATAAATTAGAGTTCAGTAATTGCCATAAAAAAGTAAGTGGGGGCTCAATTAATGTGATTTCTTTTGTATTATTTTTAGATTACTTATGTTACATTTCTCTATATGTGTAAACAAATTTTTCATGATGTTGTAATAAATGAATTCATTTATCATACGTATAAGAACAATAATAAAAATGCAATAAGTCCTATTCAATATTATGATTGCAAATTGGCAACAAAGTGCACTTTTCATTTCAATCAACTCTTTTAAGGTCAAGCATTAACACAACATAGCAACATAAACACGTATCTGAAAATTGACAAAAAACGTTTGAATTATTTACGATCGAACTAAGCACTATTGAGATTAGAATATATGCAAGGTTATAAAGACCTTGGTAAATTGAAATGCGGAGATGAAACCGTGAAATGAATTTTTTTCTTGTTCACAAGATATTGAGACAAATGGAACTGCATAACACATGTAAATTATACAGTTTCACAATTTGAGCGATGAATTAGAACTTTTGTGTAATGTGTGCAATGGGGGATGGCTCCCCGTTAGGCGGACAGGAGGGGTACATCCCCCCTCCTAATTATTTATATCAGATGATCAGCAATCTTTCTTCTTACGATATTATTTAAAATTGCATTATTAAAATATTTGCATTTATATATATTTTTTTAAATTTTAAATTTATGTGTCAGTTGGGATTAATCTCATATTTTTCTCTTATTTTCTTTTATAAATGAAATGAAATTTAATTTTTCAAGTTTGAATAGGTAATGTACTCGCGTTGTCACCGGAAGAATTTGCAAATAAAAAATATATGTAAAAAAAGAAATGATGGCTTTAAATTTTTAAACTGTTTTGAAAAATGAATGGAACATTCTATATAAACTACGGTCAATAGAATATATTTGCTTAATTTAAGATACATGGTTATGTAAACTCAAAGAAGAAGCAAATAATAATATGAAGATGACGCAGATTTATTTCATGAAACGAAATAACGATCAAAGGAAACATGATTTACTGTTTAGGTTTCACATAGCAATTTGTTATAATGCAGACTAGTGTAAGTAAACGTTTTTTTTTTTATACTTTTTAAATACCGAAACGTTATTAAAGTACTCTACGAGTTATGAAAATAAAATAAATTGTGCTGAAATCCATATTTGCAATATTTTATTGCTTAAAAGAGCAAAAAATACATTAAAAAAACAGATTAAATCTCTATTTAGGTAATTAGTTCAGTATGACTATAATTTTTTGGTAGTTACGTATTATACCAGTGACCAATTTGTCAAATAAAAAGAGGACGACAAACACCGCGATATGCAGCCAATAGTGGAAAACTTCTCCCTCGCATGTGCAAAGACAGTAATTGTATTTGCGCATCCAGTGACAGCATTTCTAGACATCTTTTGATTTGATTTTTTTTCTTCTTATTTTTTTGATTTGTTGAAAATAATTGACGGTACAATACGTCTATATTTTTTTTTTTTGAAAAAAAAAGTTTTGTTTAGTCGCATATATTTTTTTGCATGCCATGCAAAATATTTGAAAATATACTGTGTATAGCTATTTGATTCAATACCGCGTTTGCGAAACAAAAAAAAAAAAACTACAACCAAATTTCCAAATAACTATGTGTAGTAGCTTTGAAAGTGAGAGTACAATATTTCTTGAGGATTTTTTCATGTTTCTCTTATAAATTCTCCTTCACGTCCGTTTAAAGACTTGAATAATAGTGAGGCTTATCTGTTCCAATTTCGACAATATTCAGATTTGCTGGCTTTTTGATTAAATCAAATTTAAGTTTTTATTATTATTTCAACTGAGAACACACACACACACACAACAATTTTGCCAAATTTTGTATCGAAATGTTGCTACGTTAGCAAAAAAAAATTCTTTACTTTTGTGGATTACTTGTAAGAATGTTCAGCCTCTTTTTAATGAAAAAAATTATTTCATACGTATGTATTCATTCGAAAAACAGAGCATCCTCTTTTTATATGTGGAGGTCAACAGTTTAAAATATAATTTGAAGTTGATGATCGGTTGATAAGTATTTCAACAATGATTCTAAACTCCAAGTTAAAACCATTTGAACTGATTAAGTGTCATTCTTGCAATGGAGTACAAGTAGATTAATAGTTGTGAAATATTTTCTCGGAAAAGTATGTCTATTTTAAAATCGAATAATAAAATGTTTCTCGACCCATTAGTAACTTGTGGATTTGGGTGCACAGAATCAAGAGATACTTTAAAAAAATCAGCACTTTCTTTTACGCATCAAAAAATATACCGTTAAATTTTAGCTTAAGCAAAAGGAGTGGTCAATTTAATTAATAACCTAAATATCCATAATAATTAACTGGGTCACTTAACACTATTAATTCAACAGCACTGATGATCTTTCTTCGTTGGGATCTCCAATCTCGTTCCAGAAACGCTGAAGCTTTCAATAACTGTAACTCTAACTCTCTATCCTCAGTATCAGCATGACGATGAGCGACACCTTCTCTCTTCACTTGACTTTAAATAGCAACTCACAAATACATAAATCACGGTTCCTCTACGGAAAACGATTGCATAATAATAAAACTACTAAAAAACCTTTTCCTTCAACAGGATTATTAGGAATCACGTATATAGGACCCATTACATATATAGTTAGAATTTTGCAACATACATTTCAGAAAAAAAAATGCCTAATATATTTCTGATTCCATTTTTTAAACGAAAACACTCACAAAATATATTCATTTTTTTAAAAATTATTATTATATGAATAAGAATTCTTTCGTGATCACATTTAAAAGTAAAGAGGACAATAAAAAATAAAAAAAGAGGGTTGAGAGAGAGAAAATGGATTTTGTATTTTATGAAAGATATGAAATTTCTTCGTTTATAAAAAACTTTGAAAATAAAAAAAAACCAATTTTTTTTACTTCTGAACCTATTTACAAGAATTTATCTTGATAAAAGAAAATTATTATGTATCTGTGATTTGTAATTTAAAATACTTAAAAAATATTTTTATCCATAAAAATATTGCAACTTTTTTATCACATGGATTTTTTTAATTACAGATAAAGGTAAGAGTAAAACGAGAAGGTTGCATAAATATTAGAGATAAAAGAATTACCTGTCTTTCTTCAAATTTTACAGTCAACCTGCAGAAAGTAGTATACGCATATAAAAAAGGTTCTAGAATCAGTGGATGTACATACCTGAAAAAAGAATACATATATTAATTATGCTATTCATAAAAATTAATAAAATAAACCTTTTTTATATAACATTTACTATACAATAAAATATTGCTTTTGTAACCATTGTTTAAAATGCTTACCGAATATCTGTTTAAAATGACAGTTGATCTGTCTTATTTTTTTCAATTAAATTTACACTATATAAAAAAATGTTTCTAGATCTGATTAAAACCGTATTAGCTTAGTAGCCATGGTCACGGACTTGTAGCCAGCGGGTCATAAGTTCGAATCTTTGAGCCACTAAAGCCCTGCAGTGTAGAGGGGCCGATGCTAGTTAAATTTGTCGAGACTCAAAGTCCTCCTATTGGTGTAGAGTGGATGTCTTGAAAGAGAGGTGCCAGCTCATGTGTCGGTCTCGTCACTTGAAAGCGGCTCAAAATTACGATGTCCATCGCCAATATCCATTTACGTCACGATGTTAAGAAAAGACTCTTAAATATTCATTCTAAAACGGATTAAAGATATTTCTTTTATGAATAAACAATCAAACTATGATCTAAAGAAATCAAATACCTGAATCGAATAATTAACCAAACCAAAAGGATGCAATTTAACTGGAACTACACCCTTCATCAAGTTCCTCAGCATGAGTAAAATCCCTATAAAACGCGAAACACCGTCAAGTCCGGGCGTTTCACGATTTGACATCCGATAAATACTACGTTGCATAAGCTTTCAATATGTGTGTGTGTGTGGTGTATGTGTGTAATGAGTATTTATAATACTCGTAATATAACACATTTGTATTATATTTTGTAAGGGTATTCACCTAATTTAAATATATTAATTTAAATGTTCGATACCAAGCCTCGAAAATCATGCGATAATTCAATGCATAGATGATCTTTAATGCTATCAAACCCAGCCTTTGGTTTTGAGAATCTGTATTTTTGATATGCTTAAGATTTTTTGAAATATTTGATTCAATTTTACTTCACTTCACTTCACAATAAAACAACAATTTGGAAATCAATCACACACAAAATAAACCAAATTCTTATTAAATACGTTTTATCGTTTTTATTAAGGGGACAAAGTATAATTCAATTGACAAAAATCGGTCAAAAAATCAAATTTAATTTTTTTTATCTTAGATAATTTTTTATATACAATTCTAAGACCTGACAAAATTTGAAAGCTTTAAACTTACAAAACATAGAATTATGATAGCTGTTGCGTTCATTTTTATTAACATCCCTATGGCAAATCAAAACTTTAAACTTATTTATCTCGGAAAGATAAAATAACTAGTTTGCCTTCAATTAAAATGCTAAGGCTTTTTTTTCTATTGTGCCTAATGCTTTGAATTTTTTTTACCTATTGCTAATAGTACATTTAACAAAAGATGGTATGTATTTTTTAATCAAAGCAATAGTTATTTTTTAAAAATAATTAAACTCAGAATTTGTACATTTTTTAAGGAATTTTCAATAAGCATTTATAAAAAGAAGTATGGTACGAGTACCAATCATGTTATCGCAAAACCCATACCAACTTTTGTTACGGACAGTTTGACGTACTTGTAAATCAAATTTCATGAGTTTATGTAAATTTTTGTAAGAGTAGCATTTTAAAATCTCCTCACAAATTTTAAGTTTTTTCCATAAACAAATAAATGGCTAGCTTTTTATGAAATTTTGAGCACAAAATATGTTTTACATGTTATACACACATAGGAGGCAACCGAAAAAAAAATGAAAATCCTTAAATTAAAATTTTTCGCTTAAATCGTACCGTGTTCCCTTAAAAATATGAATATTGACGGGAAAGGACTCAAGATGACTGATTTATGCTTGGTAAACCTATCTAATCAAAGCAAAAAATATCTAAAAGATTTACTGAATACCCTATGCCCACACATTCTGTTGCAGGTTACAAACTTGTTATTTTAAGTTACGATTAATGATCTAGAAACTGTTTTGACAGTTTTTGATTCCACTTCAGTTCCAGGATTGGCCCTTATTTTGTAATGTACCCTTTATCGATTTTATACAGCGTCCGTTTGACAAATGAAACTTCACGCGGCGAAATTCTATTTACACAGCGGCCCCACTGGGTGGGATTTTGATAGTAAAGCACTTCTTTCGATCAGCAGCCGTGAAAATATACTATACTTTATCATCCTGAATTTATATTTCTAATCCACTTTCCATCAAGAGTTGACGTGCGAAAAAAAAGTTGACACGTGACCTGCTTTCAAGCATAGCAACAATGTTGCTTTTTGATACGCTTTTAAAGCCATCATAGCTTCCATGTATCATTGTAGATGGCTAGTTTTTTATAGAAGCGTTTTGATTCAAAGTAACATTTTGTTTTAAATATAGATTTGCAGTAGAAATTATACTATATAATGCAACTAGTTTTAACACAGCAGTAACACAAAGTTTAACAGTTTTAATTTACGGAATGTTTTTGCTCTATCGAAGAAATACTACAATAAATACCGGGATTTTATTAAGTGTACAATACTCCATGATGTTAATGTAATAATAGCTTAACAAAAGACTAACAGTTTTCCTTATGAAGTAATATATTTATGCTATTTACATATGTAAGTGGATTGCGGTTATATGGAGGAAAAACATTTATTATTAACCGAAATTTATTTATACGTAAAATATGTTCTAAAGTCTGAATTAATTATAAGAGAAACATAATTTTAAAAAAATAATTTCAAAATTTAATACTCCCAAAAAAGAGTTACGTTTTTGAAACAAAGGCAAAAGCCTTCATTTTGGTGATATGATTTTTTTAAAAAAATCAAATTATTTTTCTAAGGATATAAAAAAATAAAAAATTATGAATACTGATTGGAGAGTACTAAGTAGTGAGTATTATAGTGTAAAACTCTTTTTTCAACATTTCATAACTCCAATCGTCTCTCTCTCCACACCGTCGAACCAGCCTGCTACAGGCTTTTCTTCGTCTTCCATTTTATTATGCACTTCAATGTCAAAAATAGATTTTTGTTTAAAAATTCAATAAGAAAGAAAATGTTAAATTTGCCTGTGTATTTCTTAGAACTATTTAGCACTTGTCCTTTGATATTTAAAGTAAAAAATAGCATAATTAGTTCTCTTAAGTAGGCAATAAATGTTAAACAGTATTAAAAAAAAATACCTGTTTTTTCAAATCTTACTATTAGTTCACACACTCTCTCTATATTTATCTTGTTCAAATTTTCAATCGTTAATAAAATGCATTTTAAAGCACTCAATTGAGTTGAAATTTTATATACACGAATATTTTGCGGAATAATACAGTAATTTAAATATAATTAATAAAAATTAATTGATTAAAACTAATTATTCAAGGAAATAGAAATACAGCCACGTTGGCATCATTTTAGGCGACTTAGCGACCATTTTGGCGACTGGTGTCTAAATTTGAAAAGGTTTATTTCTCACATTTTAAAGTGCTCATTAGAGCTGAAATTTCCTATACACTATTGTTTGGGGGACAATATGATAGTTTAATTATAATTAATTAAAATTAATGAACTGAAATCAGTTATTTAAAGAATTACATATAAACCCACGTTGGCTTCCTTTTTAGTGACTTGGGTCAAAACTTTAAGATATTTTATTCTTCTTACGTTTCAAAGCATTCAGTTGAATTGAAATTTTATATATACGATTATTTTGGATGACAATAGGATACTTTAACGATAATTAAAAAGAATTAATTGCAACTTAATGTTGCGATTCGGCATATGTATATACATATTTATATTAACTGTAACAATTTAATGAAAAGTAATTAAAACAACTTTTTTGATGATCTAAGTAACAATTGATGTAATTTTTTATATTACTTGTTTTAAATAAAGTTGTAATACCGGTCGGTTCCTGCTTTCCTCAGAAACCCCTTGTCTGCCCTCAGACCCGGCTAGGAGTGTGGAAGAAACTGAATAATCAGTAGACATGATTCACTCTAATTATTTTATTGTCACCAAAATATCAAGCAGACACAATAACAATCTAATTCAGAAAACAGATCAGATAGTAGAGCGCGGAGGTGAGACTCAATAGCCTGGGGATAATAATACGGACCCTCAACTGATTCCACGATAATTTAAACTAGCTCAATATCAACTACGTCACGCACTAATAAGCTAGACTTCTATTTAAATAACGATCACGATACCTGTACTTTTATGAAGTTGAGTCCTACACTTGAACCTTGAAGGCGATCGTTATCTCGATTTAATCACCGTCGATTGATCCACTCTCAATAATCTTCCATTGATAAACTCCAAATGCACTTAAAAATTCCACGATCCTTCACTCTTAAACTAACCAACTAACCTCCCAACTAACCTGCCCACTAACTCTTAAAATTCGCGAATACACAATTTATATAATACACTTAATTTCCATAATAACGCTTTCCTCACTCGGCGAAAGTCGGTTGAAATAAATATCTTTCTTAAAGAGTCCTGAAGGGGTTAGTAGAGCTGCGTATAGATCCGTCACAAAGTTAGTTAGACTTTTTAACATAAAGCGCTTAAATACCTTAACTTCAGTTTTCTCATGGTAGTACTTAGTGTAAAAACTCGAATTTTTTATTTTATTTCCCCCTTCATCTATATATTATAACAAAGGTCACCATAGTTAAACATTTCTTGGACCACTAAATGTATAATTTTATGTTTGGGGAACCACTCATATGATTGATCTACAGTAGACTGAAAAAGTTCCCAAAATAGAGTTCAATAAATAATTAACAATGCAACAATAACTTAATCTTATTGGTCTTGAAAACTGCCCTCTTGCATCCACACACTTAGTATTCCAGCGTTCGTATAAGTGTTTAAAACTCTCCTGGATCCGTTTTTTGAGAGTTTCTACAGTTGTTTCGTCGCATTTTGGATCTCCTCATTTGAAACCACAAATAGATGTCCCTTTTATTTCATTTTCAGCCATGGAAACAAGCAAAAATCATCTCGTGCTGAAACGGTTTCAGTATGTTTTCCATAGCATCTCGAGCATCACAGAAGGTGATTTCTCGAGAAAAACACAGAATTTGATGTTTGCACGCTGCTGCAAACGACATTGCAGAATTCAACGAATGAAAAACTCGCTTTGTTTGAAATGATCTGCAACTAACTCCAACAGCACAGGAATTTAATTCCAGATGAGTGTTAGTTTTCCTTATCAATGCTGCCAATCCCCGAAAAAAATATTTCCCCTCCAATGAACACCAGCGTGAATTTAGGGACCATTCCGAAAACGTTTTGACTCCAGTATATGTGACGGACCACTATAGCTACAACGTCCCTTCTTTTGTCTTTCTTTATATTTCCATATCACTAAGAGGAACCTCTCGAAAAGCAAGAACAAACCAATAAAGCAAAGCAATATCAATCAACCGAACTGTAGTGCTGACAACTCGCCATGGTCGCCATCTCTCACATTCAAATATCGCTAGGTACACCTCTTAAAATAGCTAGAGAAATAGTTAACTCAGAAAGACGTTCGCTAACAGTAGAAGCTAAAATTAAGTGTAGCCCATATTCTATAATGTTTTTTGTTATTTGTCGATTTTGTGTGAAACTGAATAATCAGAAAAATATAAATCATGTCCTAGTTCTTCTGCGGACCTCAAAAAATGTTTCATGCACCACCAGAGGTCCGTGAACCACCGGTTGGTGACTGCTGTTCTATAGAGCATATTTATCGCTAATAAAGGTTTTAAAATTTGGAGAGAAAAAAACTTTCGATCCGCCCTAATATACATATAAATAAAAAGTTGATGACACTCTAAAACAATGGCAAATAAACAACTTCAGTTCCTAAGACTAAGAGATTGATAATGATTTACTGTGGACATTCAGTAAGACATTTACTAATTTGTTAAACTTCTACTAATTGATTATGCTTCAGTTATAATTATAGAAAAGTAGTGCATGATTAATTAATATTAAGCACATAACTCAGTCCTGTTATGAAGAAACCCTCATATTTCGCAAAAAATGATTTTGATTTACTATTTCATTTGAAAGTATTTTCCTAAAAATTCTATTAATTCAGCAAGCACATTACCAGGTCTTACATAATATGTTCTTATATCGAAAAAAATCCTTAAAAGGTTCTTACTATGTTGAGCTCTCATCGTAATATATCTTTAATTTAAAAATACGCCCCTTCAAGAATCCATTTTTATCTGCAAAATTGGAATTCTCTTTGAAATGATAATTTTTAAGGGAAAAAAGTGTGGTTGAAAACGTATTTCCTATAAACAAATTAATCTACACTAACTTCGAAACTTTGCCTGGGGCAATAATTCTGCAGTCCTTTATTCGTGTCTAGGACAAGGCTAGACAAGATAAATTTGTCGATATGACATTGTATATGTAAGCAAAATAAATTTTAGAAATTATACACATGGAAGTCAGTATTGGAAAAGAAAACCTTTTGTGCAAATACGTTCGTAATTATATGTCTCTGAAGTCCAGACTCTCTGAAGAGTAATGTGTGTCATTTTTCAATGATAAAACTCTTACAGAATCTTCAGATTTTCGCATTATAAATGTTTCCAATGATTAACAAAAGGAAGATTAAAATTTAAATGTAAAGAGCTGATGATGGAAATTGTGATATTCATTGAAAATGGCACATAGTTAAGAAATATTAAATAACTTATAATATATCCCCTCTCCATTTCCTTTTATAACATTAAAAAACGTACTTGCAATAAAACAAATCAACTATTAAAAAATAACCTATAGTACTGAAATTTTATTTAAAATATAATAATTGCTTGTAAATTAAGATTTTCTATTGTAATATTCCAGTTAGGGAAGTATTTCTATTCCAGTTAGGGTTCAAAATTATGTAGGCATTTCTATTCCGATTTCATCATATTTTACAAAATAATTTTGTTTCAGTAAATATCATACAAAAACATTTAAAAATCATTTAACTCGCTGTATTTTTAATAATTTATTTTAATAAAAAACATTTGTTCCCTTCAAATGTTCTTTTTTTCTTTATTTTATAATTGAAAATAATGTTTATTGCCCGGTACCCTTTACGATACAGAATTCTGATTCATCGCTGAACAGTATGCCTTTGATATAAATTTCAGAACAATTAAAAAGTGATTTTTTATAAGTCTGTGAAAGAATAATTAGAGACATTTTCTGATTTCTGATACGCGTTCAAATTTTACCCTTAAAATATGCATCCCGTGTTTAATTTTGGACTCTTTATATTCGTTGTTTGTTTTAAAGCATGGAACAATGCATATAAAAACATAGTTTATAGTTAAATTATGTTTTATTTAGAGCTTAATAAATTACGTTTTATTTAAATATTTAATAAGGCACTAAACAATTCTGAGTATTTTATTCAATCAAAAAGAAAATATAATTGCGAATCCTCAACAATATACAGGGTGTCCAGCCTTAATGTGACTCAATAGCTAATTCCCGAATCGTTCTTTTTAGATATACACTTCCAATTTGAAAAATGTTTTAAAAAAGGTAAAGAATGTTTTTTCGTGCTTTTCGAACCAAAAAATCCATTTAGAAAAAAATTACAAAAATTAATTTTTATACGGTCCCAGGTCCTATCAGTTATATTTAGGAAAAGATGCAGTACACAAAAACAAAGTAAATACAAAAAGTTTCATTTTATTACGATACAAACTGGCCGAGTTATGGAACTTTAATAATCGTACTTTATATGCATTTTCTAGGCTATTTTCAAGAAGCTATTAAGGGGCCGTCTGCAAAGTGAAATTAGTTGGAACTCTGCTAGGAAACTTTCGCTCTTGCACGTCACTCTTATGTAAATCGTTTTTAAATTTAAAAGCATACGTTAATAATACAATAATTGAGTACTTATGAAATAAAATTTATTTTGTGAATGTGTAAAACGTAGAAAAAATAAAATATTTTGGGCGAAGAAAACATTTCAATAGGAGTTCCAAAAAAGTCTTATATGCTGCGGCTTCAGTCTGATTTTCTGAGTTTTTACTGATCATGAGGAACGTTAAAAATCTGTTGTGTAGTAGCTTGCAATTGCATACAGTCGTATTCTAATATTACGAATTCTAGTACGGGAGAACGAGATGTATACAAATGAAGAATACTGCGAAATGGTACTGTTTTATGGGTAGTGTAATCGAAATAAGAGAGAGGCTGCAAGACTTTATGCCATTAAATTTCCCACTCGAAGACATCCATCTTATTGTACAATTGCCCGTGCTGTTTAACGCCCGTATAAAACTGGGAGTTGTCATAGACGTTTTCCCTTGTCTCGTGCCACACCTCGTGCCTTCACCATTATTTAAGTTAATTTGGCCATTCTGATATAATAAAGCCCCTGATTCATGATTGGCACATCATTCCAGATTATACTATAATCTGAACGTCAAATCCTGTAATATTTTGCTGCTATTTGTTAAAACAAGCTGTTTTAATCTTTTCGGTACAAGTTGTATTTCTTTAATTTAATTTTTATTGTTTGCCATACAGCAATACAAATTGTCAATCTATGATGCATACTGCGATGTTTTAATATTATTATGATGTTTTATTTTGCTCTTTTTGTAGATAGTGAATTACTGTTCTCGAAACTCAATTTATATACGATCCCCTTTTCTGAGCAACTCTGATGCTTCAAATTTATGTAGGCATAACTCAGCCAGTTTTTGTCGTAATAAAATGAAACTTTTTGTGTTTACTTTGTTTTTGTGTACCGCATCGTTTCCTAAATATAAGTGGTAGGACCTGGGGGCCGAATAAAAAATTAATTTTTGTAATTCTCTTCTAAATGGGGTTTTGATTCGAAAAGCACGTAAAAACATGCTTTAGGTTTTTAAAAACATTTTTCAAATTGGAAGTGTATATCTAAACCGAACGGTTAGGGAATTTGCTATTGGGTCACATTAAGGCTGGACACCTTGTATATATTAACTAAGTAAGATGTGTGTGTGTTGTGCACGCATCCATTTTTTTATGTGTGAATCTGTGTATTCCTTTGCAAAACTTAAGCCTGATACAGAATCTCATGTCGCACATTTCATGTTTTTCTGTGACTAATATATTTACTCTGTATATTTCTCCGAATATATACTAATATGTGTACAAGTCGACAGCGCGTTTTTTTTTAATTACTCAATATTCAATACCTATCTAAAAGCAGAATTGATTGATAAAATTCTGTAGTTTTCAAATATGTTAACATCAGAGAGAAAAATCGTATAAGAGAAAAATTCATTTTTAGCTAATTTCAAAATGCAAGTACAGAAACGCAATGAGTAAATGTGAACTTCAGGATTCATTCCTAAACTCAGATTCTGACTCTAACTTTGAAAGGTTTATGTGACACTTTTATTTTCTTCATCTGTGAATAAAAACTTCATTCTTATAACTCAAAATGTTAAAAAATCCAAATGACTTCTACCTGGCGGCTGGAAAATGTTTAAAACCCATTTTTCCTAAGCTTCTTTTTCCCGTTTATCGGATTCGTGTATCAATTGACAAACTTTATTTTAAAAAAAAGTTATAAAATATCTCGCTTATACATGGAAATATACGGTATGTACTTTTCAATATACATTACGTGAAAGACAAAAAGTATTTGAAAACTGAATATTGAAATGGATAATTAAAATTTAGCTTTATTTGATATACAATCTGCTATTAGTTAAATATTACACTACTCTACGTAATAAACACTACGTAAGATACGAAGCGGTCCTAAAAAAACAAGCGTTGACACTATTATTTTCAGTAAAAATATATTTTATTTCGTTTAAATAAAGTAAAAGAAGTAAAAAGAATGAATGAAAAAACTTTTTTGAAGGGCTTTGGTTACAACATTTATCATTCTCCTAAACATGTCTCTTTCAAAATGTTTTTATTAACAATAAAAGACCGGAAAAGTTCCTTAAATATTCAGGTAAACCATCTTTCAATTTAAATCCAACTTTTTTAAATTAGCTCCAATTCGATATATATTCTTCAGGTTTATTTTTATCGTAAAAAGTAATGCGTATAACCAGATTAAGTTGTCATGTGTCAATTTGTTTACATAATTTTTCACTTTTTATACTGTGTAAAAAAAGGACTTTTTTTACATTTCTCCGTAACTGTCATATTTTTTATTATATCTTTATTAATATCATCCATTAATTTCTGATTTTTCTCCTCTCTTTGAATGCGTTAAAATATCCAAACACGTTTACTTGGTTTTTTTTCTACTTTCGAAACAATGATAAAACATCTGAAGTATCCATTTTAATTTTGATTCTTTAAAAATGAATCATCCGCGTTTAATTTAAGAATTGTTTCTATAGTTCCTTATTTTCCTAACAAAATATTGATAATTAAAGCAATAATAAGCTTTATTTTATACTTTATCAAGCATCTATCTTAATTTTTTTCAACTCATATATAATTTCGATAGGGTTTTTTAAAAAATTCATAAGTTAGTAGACAATTTTTTCAAAAATAATTCTTTATAATATCAGATATACTTTCAAGTATGGAAAACTTTTCAGTGAATAAAATCCATTTTTTTTCCTTCTAAAATGCAATCAAATTTTAAAAATATTCTTTAAATAATATGTCCATTTTGTGATGAATCTTTAATTGAAAAATAAATAAATGAATAAAAACTCTATTAATAAATTAAATTTTATTCGTTTGACAAAAATATTTTTACAGGGAAAATTTAATAAAATACATTTTGGAGAATATTTTAAAGAGTAAAACAAGATTAATTTAAATAAATTAAAATAATCATTATCCTCATCAAATAAATATATTTCGTTAAGATTATGAAAATAATTCAAATATAAGAGAAACTTTTAATAGCAAGGTATTTAAAATTTTAATCACACAATGTAATTTAATTCCGATTAATGTAAAATCATTTTAAATTGCCAACTATCTCATCTTTAACATATGTAACATATTTAATTATTTATGTAAATACATGATTTAAATTATTTATCCATCTGTGTAACTATTCCTATTACTTATTTAAATGTAAAATAATTTACTCTTTATTCGCACGGAGGGAAATCAATTTTATAATTGTACTTTTGTGTGTGAAATTCTTAATGCATAAAAGAACGAAAACATTCCATCATTAAAAATATTCAGAAATTACGAGAAATTACTTATACAAATTATATTCTTTGTATTTCTGATTCATACGATCACATAATTTTTGGTTCTTGCGTCATATTGAAATCATATATAATACATGTTTCTTGAAAAATTAAGTAAATAATAATTCAGCTTAAACACGCAATCACACACATACAAACACTAATATATTTCAAATTTACCTTGTGAAAGGCAGTCTAAAACAATATTTTTTATCAAAAATTAGCGGAAGAAGTGATTAACGTTCAATTGGAAATCACAAAATAAAATGAGTTTAATCTTACTTTATCCCATAATCACCTACACTTACTGAAAATTATTTAGTCCATAAATCCAAGTTCTATTTTAAAAATGAGCACATTAGCTGGACTAAGATTATTAAAATAGGAAAGTGCAGACTATTGCACAGTTTTAACGAGCTGAGATAGCTTTGACATAAAATTTGCTGACGAAGATTTGGGTAGGAGCTGAAAAATCCTGAGATATTAGCTTTAATTTGTTAAACTTAGCGTAATGGCTTAAAACTCGTCTTTAAAGAATTGAATATTGATTCACATTCTGAAGTTTCAGTAAACTTCTAAGAAATTTGAATAATTTCAGAGTAAATTGCGCCATTATGTTTAGGACTATCTTGGGGAACAGTAAATTAACATTGAACCTAGGTCTCTGCTTCTGATAATTTTTAAAATGCTTTAATTCTTTCACAAAAATAGTTTTTCACTAGTCTGAAAATTACAGTCAGACCACTATTTAAAAACATTGCTAAATCCCGGAAAATTTTTTAATATGGAAAATTCGTTAATCATCTTTTAATATATTTAAAAAAACCACATAAATCAAACTTTAAGTTCACAGATACTAAATATTACACAAAAAAATGAATTATACACTTTCTTTAAAATTAATATCTAATCGTTTCATATAAATCTTACACATCAAAAAGAAATCTGCAAGGAAAACAAGAAAAAAAAAACATTGTTCATTAACACACTGTACCTTCTACTTTAAAATATAATTTTGCATTATTATTAATAAGTATTTTAAAGACATTTTCTAATTATAAGCCTAGGAATAATTTCAAACGTACATTATTTTGTAACTAGTAATTTTCAGCATGCGCTACCATGTGTGTTCTTGAATTTAACTGCTGATAAAATATGCTGGTTTTATCTGAATTTTTTATTTGGAAAATTATGACTATTCCATTGCATTTGGGGAGTTAGGTACCTGTTTAAACCAGTTCAAGGTCACTGATCACTATAAACTTGCTGAAATAGCGAATAATTTTAAAAATTTAAAATATTTTAAAAATAGAGAGAGAAAAAAAGCAAATTACATGAAAAAAATTGTAAAACTGAAAATGCACTTCACTAATTGGAGGTTATTTTACGAAGAAAATAGTAAAATTATTCTTGGTTCCAATAAAAAGTTCGCAAAATAGAGAAATTCATAAAAAAGAGGTTCGTTATATGGAGGTCCAACTGTATATTACTTATAATATATATGGTAATTTCGAATATTGGTGTGCTTTACTTAATATTAGAAAAAAAACAGAACGTTCGTAAATGAATGCTCGTGTCAGAAAACGAAACGTTTATTTGTTGAATGAGATATACTTAAGCCTTAATATAAATTAAAGTTAACATTTGTATTGAACTTAATGCAAAAACTTTAACAGTTGTTGGGGAAAATTTTGTAAAATGTATTTAATATAAATATTACATTTATTAAGAAGGTTTGGCGCGAATTTTTTCGTACTAAATAAAGTCTTTTTCCCTTGCTTTATCAAACAACAGTTCTCTTTAATCATCGATCCAATTTATTCCTACGTTTTAAAGTGTATATATATATATATATATATATATATATATATATATATATATATATATAAACCTTACAGATTCACAATATTCTACCACAAAATAAAAAAGATAAATTTTAGAATTTGCTCTTTTGAAAAATATGTGTACAGATTCTTCCAACTTCACTTGATTTTATAATGATTAGTAGTGATTATATTATCTTTACAAAGGCAGTGTAATATCGAAAGCTCGGACTTCTGATCAGTCAAAATCGTTATCTTGAAAAAGAGTTATATTTTCAAACGCTGTACTCTTTTTTTTATCAATTACAGACAAAGCTTTACTAATTTGCCAAGCTCAAATAATACTCCTATATTTACAGTGAACAATCACGAAAAACGATTTTCGGTATTTTTAAAACGCTGCATAAAACATGTTAAAAAATATAAACATAACAAATATATTAGGATTTCTCATCAAAAACAGTAAAACGTTCAAGCCTTTAAATATGTTTGATATGTTTCCTTTGGAGAACCATTATTTAATTCTAAAAATTTAGAGAAAAAAAAGATATTACTACCGACTAGAAGTTAAAGTGATGCTTTGTTTAGATTTATCATTCACTTTTTCCTAATGAGGTGCAGGTTGGCAACTAAGCCTTTGAAGACGTTTCAAATCCCTAAAGGTGAGAGTCATTTCATAGTGCCACCATCTACTGGCGGCGCTCTCTACCAAATTTTAACACTTCAATTAATTTTAATTGCATGCCCATAAAATCATATCACATGTTTACCAATCATTTTTGCATCCAGAAAATCTATTCACACCAGCCATGATTGAACTCGACACATTGTGGTTACTAGTGGGTTCTAATCCAGTGAGCCGAAAGACTGACATTCATTAAAATATAAAATATACAATTACGTTATTGAATTAATTTTCGAACAAAAACTTTTGACCTTAAACAATTCTCGGAATGGAAATTTTTCTAGCATCGAGAAATTAATAACATACTTTTTTTTATAACATTAAGAAGGCTCGGCACATATATTTTCAAAAAAATTGCAATTTTCCTTTTTTTACATTTAAAAAAATTTAAATAGCAATTTCATTTTAAAAATTCAAAATGATACAAGATACAAAGAAATACGATAATTAGAAGAGTTTTTTTTTATTTAATCTTTAAATAAAGCTACTCTTTAACGCGCATTGAATGATTTCTACTAGGAGTATCTATATTTTCTAAGAATAAGTTTCCGCTGAGCACGCAGCTATATGATATTTCGGTTAAAAGAGTGTATTGGGCATATTGAAAAGTGTATGGGTACACGCTTATTGGATCTAAAATTAAAAAGAACAGAAGAAAAAAGTTACGTGATGGTAAAAACCTAAATGGTCGTAACCCACTCTCACCCAATATTTTAATATCAAAAATTCAAATATACTATAGTACGGCTCTAGGAATTAATATCAATTATCTACATATCTTGAAAACTATTTTTAGGGCTGTTTACTTTCCTTCGGTTATAAATTCATGGTAAAAGTTTCAAAAGGCAGAAACTGGATGAAACGAAAGGCACTACGGTCATAAACACATGGGCACATTTCATATACCATAGTGAATCGAATGAAATTAATTTGTAGAAATCTAGGAGATCACATGTCATTAAAAATATGTCTACACAGAAAGACTTAGAAACCCCAATGTGTCAGTGAATAACACCATAAGTCAGTGAATCCAAAATCTACATTTGTAGAGCTAAATACTATAAATTTAGTGGTAAATATGGTTATTGTACAGTTCAATATGGGCCATGTAGGAAAATTAATTATAATAAAACATTGGGGTATTGAGCCAGGTTGCAACTGTTTGCCATGCTTCAAAAAATTAGATGCACGTAGGATTCGTGTAGCCCAAAGAAAACTTCTAGAGATCCAAAAAAGGCTAAATTGTTAAAAATAATGAAAAAATGATAATTAAAAGAATCTTTCGTAGAAGCAGAGTGTAAATAAAATGCTTCCTATGTTTCTGAAAAGTACTAAAAAAAGTAAAGGCTCAAAAATTACAAATTTCTACTTTAAAGCCTGTTTTCTCAAAATGTAATATTTTTTCCACTTTATGTACCTTTTTTTTCTTTTTATCAAAAACCATTTATTATATAATCCTGAAATTTTCAGTGAGCATACTTTTGACAAGTTTACACATTTTATTGGAGAGAATTAGATATGTCTAGCCAATTTTTTTAGGTAAGATTTTTTTAAACAAATTTTAGGGGGAAAAACCAATGTTTTCTTAAAAATTCAAAATTACTGTAATGTTTAATTAAAAGACAAAACACTTTGATAAAGTGTTGTTGATAGTATACAAAGCCTACTGTAAAAATTTGTCCATGAGAAATATGTAGTTTCTAAAAAAAAAGGTGCATACACTTCCGGAATTTAACATGGGCTCCTTCGTACGAGCCGGACCTCATTAAATCGAAAAAGAAAAACTAATTTGTAATTATTTGCGATTATTTTAACAGAAGTAATTGTATAACCTCATATTTGACTGGAGAATTGTTTTTTGTTAGAATATAATTCAAATTTTACTTAAGAAATTAGATTGCCAAATTAAATATTTTTTTCTTCTATTTGTGTTTTGTTTACCGAAATGCCCATCTTGTTCCTCTATATAATAAAATAGTTTAGAGAGTGTCGATATTACTAAAATTAGAAATAAAAATGGGAAATGGTTACAATCGTCAGGGTTGCAATGCTGGTTAAATGTAATTAATTCCTGCTTCTCTGCAATATTAAACTATACTCTTATCTAGTTACACTAGTAGATTTCTAGTAATCTATCGTTATGCATATTTATTAAAGCGCGTCTAACTGGCACGAAGGTTTTAAATATTGTATCAACATTATCATTCCAGTAGGTCTTATACAATATTGTTGACCTTCTACTATCGAAATAATCGATTTTTTTGCCAAAAAAATGCTACACCAAAATGGTATATATGTGCCAGTCATTCTTGCAAAAATGATATATTTAACTTACACTTTACCCACTAAATTGCATTATTTTAACAAATCCCTCTATTTTGCTGTAAACAAGCTGAGTTTCAACAAATGTATTATTCAAGCAACCAGAAATATTTATGCATCCACTTACATGTATTTAAAATAAATATACATATCAGTTCCTTTAACAGTCTTTCCTTTATGGAATTATCTCGTAACTTAGAAAAAATTCAATAATTAAATACACTTTCATAAAATTAATTCCTAAGTTTAAATAATTTTTCGCAAAAAATACGATAAAAATATAAGATATTCAAATTAAAGTTATTTTCTTCAAGTATGAGTGAGAGCGGTGTTTTTCCAGTATTGTTAACTGGAACTTAGGGCACTTGAAATCTATATTTGATTTTGTAATAGTTGTTGGTGTGCTAATACGTACGCTACATGTTTTTCTATCTTCCATCAAATTGACTAATAAGTAAACTTGGAGAAGTTACACAAACTTTATATTTTCAACGGATCCTATTCGGGTTTCTACTAATCTTCTTGGGGATAATACTTTTTTTAACTGTGATTTTAGTTGAAAACCGCTTTCCATGGGGAGAACTAGATTTAAGGTAAATGCAAATTTCTATTTAAGTGCCAATCATTGAGTAGACGCTGAAATGGTCGAAAGTTGATCCTAAACGGAAAACATAGAGTGAGGGATCGGTGGTCGCACTTCTTAATATTTAATCCAAAGGGAAGTATTGACAGAAAGGTAGAATATGTTAACCTTGCAGCTGACGTATTAGGAAGTTGGAAATAGAAGCGCTCAAGATAATAATTAAGGTATAGGTGATTGTGTATAACTGATAGGATTAATAAGTTTTATTGCTTTTCGGGTTTAATTATCAGAGTGAATTCTCATAAATTCACATAAATTCTCATAAGTGTCAAAGGCTTAGTAAAAATTGTTTTTATTTCATTTCTGTTTCTTTCTTGAACCCTCTCACACCCACGAACAATGGATCGCGACACATTGACATAACATTTTATCTATTTCGCTACGAAAATCTTTTGATTTTAAAATGTCATTAAATCTTATTCACATTTTTTGGTGCTTACATTTTACACCCTAGAGCTATATGGTCAAATTAAAAGATGACACCAAATGATGCAATATGTATCTAACAGGGAGAAAAACATTTATAACGCATGTTCAACTACAATTATAATAACGGTGAGACAGGATTCGATGATATATTTTGAATTGGCTATGCTTTTGCACTTGGCGAAATCGGTCTGCCGTAAAAAAAATCTACTCAATTATTAAATTTTAAATTTTGAGTCTGAAATAAAGGAACCGCAGCAAAATTTATGTCATATGAATAACGCCATGATATTAAAACAACAACGAAAAAATGTTTCGTTCTGTATTTAAAAAAGAAAAACTAATCCATCATATTCTGGTGGAAAATGGCACGATTCGCGTGTAGCAAATTTGGCAACGCTGACGTTAATTGATTATAATGTTTATTATATTTATTTTAACGTTATAAAGTTGCGCGTTTAGCCTGAGGACAGAACCCGAGACCTTTGGATCCGAAAACGATTAACTTAACCACTACACCAACATGATCACCATGGTGCAGAAGTTGTTACTGGCTTATATAGATTTTATTACTACACACTCCCCTACCAGAGATTTGGTTAGGCGAAAGAAGGATATAGTTGTTAATGGGAGCGGTCAGTTTTTTGTGTGTTGGATGAGTTGCGTAATGTTTATCTGACGATTTTGGCCTTGGTTGCTCTTTTTTTTTACGGGTCGATGGCGCCATGACAGATAAGTACAGGTTTCGATTTACTTTTAGTTAAGCTAGGGTCACCAAATTAAGTGGCACATTTAGCCCGAGGACAGAACCTGGGACCTTTGGATTCGAAACCAACTAACTTAACCAATACACCGAAATCATCACCATGGTGCGGAGGGTGTTACTGGCTTATATAGATTATATCACTACATTACTTCAATTCTTAACCTGTGTTTTCCATAGCAATTAATAATAACATCCATCCTATCGTTAGTATTAAATACAGTAGACACGTATAGACACACATATAAATACATATTTAAATACCCAAGTAAATTTATACATGAACACTCACATAATCACAGACATCTACATTTACACAGGAGGAACTATTTCTACCATAACAAATCTATTCTCTAGTACCACATTGATTAAAATGTTGAGTTAAATGCTACATGTGCATAGAAGCATTAGCCGAACAGTTAAAAGAGACATTAGGAAGCAAATGCCTTTCTTTGGAATTTTTTTTATTTCTAATGCAACTGAAAATACAGAGACAAGTATCCTTATATCATACAGAAATCAAAATGCAATACTAAAGTTACAGAATACAAGAAACAATAATTTACACTAGCAAGAAAAATAAGTGAAACTGTGTACAAAGAAAAATTATACGAAAAGAAAAATGTAAAATATAAAAAATGCTTAAAGCTAGATCAAGTCTGTAATCTGTTTAAATAATCTTAAGTCTCCCATTATCTTTAATATGTATATAAACACTGTTTTGTCAGATCACTGAGCGGACCAGGAAATGCTCAGCTTTCATCCCTTCACCAATGTAATGAAGGGTGCATGAAGGATAATAATTATTTTTAGAATTAAAAGTTCTGAATTCAAAAATCTTAAATGACATAAATTTTTTCAAAAAGTTTAAGATTTTCAGAAGTTTAAAATAAAACGCATTAAATTAAATAGCTCAAAAATAATTTCATCAGTCACTAATTGAATATACTAATGAAGTCAATAAATGTATTTTCTTTGAATTGTAACATTATCCTTTATTTATTGACTTTCCGTTATATGTAAATCCAATACCATTTCCTATTAAGTAACATGTGCTTCTTTTGAAAGAAAGAATGCTAATGATATTTTAAGGAATTCGAATAGCCTAAAATTGGGAGTTTTTCCAAAAATTGACAATTTTTTTATTATTTTATTTTATACGTCAACTTATTAGCTTTATAAAAATACCAAGTTTATCATTTTCCGTTCACTAGAACAAAAACTACAAGTGTTTTAGTAACAGCAGATGCCATTACTTTAAGCAAGATGTCAAATGTGTGTTTTTTTTAAAAATACTCAAATGAGCCAGCGATTGCTAACAAAGTTTTGAAAATAATTAACTGAATTTTTTTTGTAAGTTCTGTAGAATAGTAGAATTGTTTTAATTTTCATATTTATCAAAGACTGTTTTATTACAAAATTTACAGCCCCTTCTATTAATATAATCACTGTTTTTTTAACCGAGATGAAGTACTATAGTTTTTGTAAACAATTAAAATATCTCTTATCCTGAAGGTCATTTCAAAAATGAATAACATAGCAACACATTAGAATGAAAAAATTGAAAATTTGTTTATAAACCTTTGGTACAGAATGGACCGCGTTTATACTTTTTTAAAAAATTTTACCTATTTCTTCCCATTTTAGTAAAAATAATTTCTTTTTCTCTTCTAAAGTTTAGCATATTTTTCTTAAATGTTCTAAACAAATCTAAAAATAGCAAAAAAAAAATTCCCATATCTCCATTTTTTTAAAAAAATAGTTGTCGCAACTAGTCGGATACCTTAATAAAAAATTTGTTCCTGCAACATTAAAAAAATATTTGAAGTATAAATATAAGAATTAGGCGTGATAAATAATTTTCAAATGCACTTAATGTTCTACAAAAATGTGGTTTAATCTAAAAATAGTAATTAAATATTTCTCCACAATATACCTTCCAATTATATTTTTATTAAACTTCTTATTTTTATTTATTCACTTTTCAGTATTGAATTAATATATAAATCTGATATCATTTTCTGGTAAGTAAAATGTGTTTAAAGTAGAAAATGAAATGCTATTGAGAGAGAGAGAGATACTTTTAATAAAAATTGTGTTCGTGCAATATCAAACAAAAAAAAATAGTAAAAGTAAAAATAAGGCGTATTAAACAAATTTAAGTGTGTTTTCTTCAAAAATGTGTTTAATGTTATTAAGAATTATAGTTTGAAAAAAAACTAAAAAACACGCTTTTACACTGAATCGAACTAAAAAGTAAAAAAATAATTCTTAATAAAGAATAAAATGATTAACGAGAAAATGAATGTCATTGGGGTAAAAGCGTGGGGTGCTTTGTACTACATTTTTACACTAATTCAGCTTTTCGGAATAGAAGTTAGAAATTATAACAATTGATACATTTATAGAGAACACCCCACGCTTTTACCCCAATGACATTCATTTTCTCGTAAATCATTTTATTTATTAAGAATTATTTTTTAACTTTTTAGTTCGATTCAGTATAAAAGCGTGTTTTTTAGTTTTTTTCAAACTATAATTTATTTTTCATTTCTTAGTTTAAACTACAATAAAAGCGTCTTTTTTAGTTTTTAAACTATCGTTTATTCATTGTTGAATTTATCCTTGGGTTTGATATTTGAAGCTGGAATTACGTGGCTGTGGAATTAGTCTTGCTCTTCAATGGATATTGATTGACGGGTCTGAAGTGTATTTATTCTCTCCGTTTCGAGGCTTCGGATGAGTCCCGTATCGTTATATTAGATTCGATCTCTTCTGAAAAGGTGCAACAAATAAAAGTGTGTTAAGAAGGAAAAATTCGAATAAAAAAAAAATGTACCATGTTTTTATAACAGACTAAAAATTATAAAATTCCTCCTTTTCGTTTTTGTTTTCTTTTTTCACATTTTCATGCACTGTCATCCACTTCTGAGCTATGGTCCAAATTTCAAGTCTCTAGCTCCTCGGAAAGTCACACAGTTTAAAATCAATTTCAAAATTCCACCCGGACAGACATTAAAGAAAGCGAGTTAATAAAAGCGTAATATTAAGTGTCAATCGTGTTATCCCCTTTTAAACGTATTGTTTTAATGTTAATTCGTATCATCACTTCTAAACGTATTGCTTTATAAAAATAAAAAAAATATTTAGTAGTTGGAATGTAAATTATTTTTTTTTTCACATTCACGAGGCTTTTTTTTTTTTTTTCATTTTCAGAAAAATGTTTACATAATGGTAAGAAATTTCTAACACCCACCCTCCACTTTCTCAGATACAGAACACTTTTTTGTTTGTTTTATTTCTATTAACCGCAAGTGTTTTTTATTCCTGCATATAATTAGCTTTAAATTCAAAACACTCGCTTCAGACCTTATTCTTTTAGTCGCTAAATCTGAAATTAGTCACCAAATCTGGAAATGATGTATGAAATTAGTCGCCATTTCTGAAAATGGTATATGGAACTAGTCGCCAAATTTTAAAATTATATATGTAATAAGTTGCCAAATCTGGAAGGAGTATATGGAATTGTCGCCAAATCTAATTATCCTTATTCCTGACGATCCTGAAAAGGACAATGGAACAAAATTATGAAATTATTGTATTGTCATCGGTTCTTGACAAGTGTGCGAAATTTCGAATAAATCCGATATTTTTAAGTGGGTGAAAATCGAGTTCTAAGATTCCGTTACATGCAAGTGAAACTTATAAAAGCGTGTTAAAAAAATGAAAAACAAACAAATATAAAGATTAATAATTTTGCGGTATCTATAGATTACTGTAATATACTTTAAACGGTTCTGGGGTTTCTTCCCATGAAAATATTAATTTTAGTTTTTACAACAATATTTTTAAACTGATTTTGTGTAAATTTAAGAACTATGTAAATATTAAAATAAAATACCACGCGTTAAGTTAGAAATAGCGTATTATTGATACATCAGAAATCAATATGTAGGAAATAATAAGAGTCATACTTGTTACAATAATAATATTATTTTTTACCAATTCATTAATCTGTTTTTTTTTTCAATTAACTTTTCCATGTACTCCCCCAAAAAAGATTATATGTTCTTGCAGAAAAAAAAGTCCTTACCCATAATATGGAGCAAAAGAAAGTAAACCTAAATAGTTTATCTGATCTAACAAAAGGAAAAAAAGTATCTTCTCCGCCTCTTTGATATAAATAGTTACTATTCCGTGATCAATACTAGTAGTTCCAATGACTTTTTGTAAATACATTGCTAGGAGCAAGACATTTTCTTTCTATTGTACTTCTGCGATAATCAAGTCATTTCTTAATGAAGTTCTGTAATCAAAGTTACCATAGAAGATTACGAAAATTGGTATTCCTTCTTGTTGCCAGAAAAACGAAGCAATACTCTCACGAGTAGGTACTTTCTCAGTCTGTGTGATTAGGAGAAGAATTAGGCAGGAATTTTCTTTTGGTTGTAAGTGTTATATGTGAAAGGTGAAACTAAGAAGAGGAAATTAAGTTGCATTACATGGGATCTGGTTCGGAAGTTGGGTCACTTAGGAAATTGCCACAAAATAAGAATGTAAATGTTTTAGAATTATTTCATTAGATGGATATTCAAAATACCCATTTTTGCATTTAAAAATACTTATTGATAAACTTAACACTATGGACAATTTAATAGTAGTATAATACGCATAATTTTCTTGAGAAAAATTACGGTTGTTAATATGCCGTAAATTCTGTGAATAAGCTATTTTCATTAGCAAATATTAGGTTGCTGCATATGAAATGTCGGATTTTTAAGTGAGTATTTTATCCTTTTTCAATTCCTACTATTAGCTCATTCTCTCCCTATATATGTATATATTTATATATTTATTTATATATGTTCTTGTTCAAACTTTCAACCGTTAATAAAATACTTTCCATTCATTTAATCAAGTTCAAATATTTTTTAAAACTTGTAGTGGATGACACAGATGTTAATACAGTTTTTTACAAATATTAATTTATTAATTACCAGTTAATTAACTAAATTAAATACCAGTTTTCGATGCCAACTTAGTTCGTCCGCATTGTTGTAACAAAGTAACTGTTAAAACAATGACAAATGTTGGCTTCGAAGACGGGTTTTTCAGCCAAACTAGTCAAACCGAGTGTGCATTTTTACAACATTGCAGGCAAATCATAATCTTTTTTTTTTTTATTCCTACGATTAGTTCACTTTCTCTTTATGTATATACGTATATCTTGTTCAAATTTTCAATCGTTAATAAACTATTTTCTATTCATCTATTCAACGAAGTAATTGACTTGATTTTTTCTGTATATTACTTGTTTTTAATTGTTGTTTATGTAAGGAAAATAGGCTCTGTTTGATTCAATACAAATATCCCAACAAGACTTTGATACATAAATATCTGTCTTAAAGAAATTCTGATCTTTAGAATCAATGAACTCTAATGAAATTTTTCAGGCTGCCTTCATTTTCATCATGCAGAACAGTTCTAAATGTTTAAAAATGAAAGTCGGTTTGCAAAAGATACAGTAAATAAGCTGGATGCCACACAATTGCATAATTTAATTCAATTAATATCGCCATTGTTTTTTGCGACAAATGCAGCAGAGCGTTGTCGTTAAAAAGTATTAAGCGACGGCGATTAACGAGAGCTGGGCGTATAAATTTGAATTTATACGCGCAACACTTGTTATGCGTATTTTATGAATGCTATTTCTTTAAGCTATAGCGAGCTTTAACCATACATCAAGCATATATTGGTTATGTTTAAGAGATTTAAAATAAAATAAAATATTATTATTTGAAATTTTACGTAGAAATAGCCGTAAAGAGCAACTTTAGATACATATAAAATGTGTAAAAAAACCAACTTTTATGTATATGATTTGTATGATTTTTACTTTCAAGTACTGAAAAAAATGTGAAAGATATAAAAGTTTTAAATACATCAAGCTATATTTATTTTTATACATACAATTTATTAAATTAATCTCTTTATTTCTTTTAATCTAAACAGAAAATTATCAAAAAAAGGGGAAAATCATGAATAAGATATGTATATTTTACCCTCTTCAATATAAAATTTGTATTGTTCCAGACTACCTCGAGAAATAAATATATAGTACAACTCAAAGCTGTGTATAAGGGAATAATTATATATGTATTTCTATTTATTCTATAGTATGGTGAAAGAATATAGTCGTGACAAAAGGAAATTTAAATAATTTAAATACAGGAGAGAATGCCTTATATAGATATTTCTGTCAAAAGTTCTATATCAGGAATCAAGAAAATCTACCCTTTATAAGTACCAAAATCCAAGACCAAGAGAATTATCTTTCTTTCACACTTAAATATAAAATGAAGGAGGAACAATGTAAGAGAAAAAATATGAAGCAAAATTCAAGTGAAGAAAAACAATAGTTAATTTGGAAATAAAGTCCTTTTTTTAGGAAAAAAAATTCAACTCTCAGTAATAAATGTATGAGCTTGTAAGATATCTTTTAAATAGGGTTTACGAATAAAAACTGCAACATATAGGTTTTAATCTTGTTATGCTAAATGAAATGAGATACATTGAAATACGATATTCGAGTTATGGTTTAAATAAAAATAATTTAAGAATTGTATGTATATAAATTTTTCCTATATTAATGTTTCAACTAATTTTTATATATATTAGTACTTCAATCTTATTATAGCTATGTATTATTCTTAAGACACCATATACGATCATATTATGGCATGTGTGCATGTTTGTGTAATGTTTTATATAAGATCTGTCCCAGTCAGCAATGTTTATAATACTGTAGCATCTGATATTTTTACATTTAAACCTTTATTTTATCCCTCTATATCCTTTTAAAATCTAATTTTCTGATCATACTTGCAAATCCTACTTTTCAGCTATTTATGATTATTCATCTCCTTAGACAGATTTTGACTCTATATACATATATTTGTAAGGTTGGCATCAGTTGTTGCTTCTTAGCATTGCAAACCTAGTACATTCTCCGATTTAGACTTTTTTATTTGACCATATAGGTGGATCCACAATCACAATACTTGTGACGTCCAGTTTCTCTTACATGCGCATAGATCTTTATATTGCATATAATCATATATATATTTAGAAGGCGATCAAGAATCCATTCTAGCTATGCATAGCATTCAGCCTTCTTAAATTTTGAGATAGCAACTGAAATAAAATTTTAGTTAAATATTCAACTTTCTTAAGGTTTAGATGTGACGTTTTAAAGATAACAGCAATCAATGGTAAGTGTTAATGGATGTGCTGTGACTTATCTAAACTATCTAGTTTTGAAAGCGCAAAGCGCAGTCTTAATGGAACTTAATCGACCTGCTGAACACACAAAGCCACTTTTCTGAAACAGAAAAGAGAATCAAAGTGTTATATAAGAAAAATTGAGAATGACAGTAAATATTTCTTTGCAAACTGATATTCAGAGCGCCATTACAGGATAAGAAATATTTGATGATGTCAAATTTTACGATTTCAGTCCGTGAAAGATAAGGGAAAAATGTGCGTGTATTTTTAGAGAGTGCTTTTTGAAGTCAAGATGGAGGACCTCAGGCAAGAATTGTTCAGTCTCCAAAGACTCGTGAAGGAGGATTCAGGAATAAAACATATTTCAAAGCAAAAGTTTCTCCGTTCAATTTCAATTTCTGTAACTTTAAAGTAGTTAAGAGCAGGGCAGTAAGGAAACATAGCTTTTATCAGATGGAAAACGATGTAATATCCAATTCACAATTCTTTAGGGAACAATTCTGTGGTTCTCAACATTTAACTTTCATTCCACAGAACCAGGGAAGACATTTGATTATACAAAAAAGAAAAAGAAAAGGGGGAAAATTTTGGCTTTTAATATTTATGGTGCAATAATACTCATTGAAAATGCAGTTTTAAGTAAATGAATATCGCAATTCTTTTTATGTGACAGAATCATTAAATTCTCAAAATTTAACTCAAATGTTTTTTTCAAAAGCGATAGTTACTTCAACAAGTTTTACAATTACAAAAACTCTCACACTTTAATTAAAAGCAATTCATTTTTGTTTTAATAATTTATCGATAAAAATGACAAAATTGTTGTAAATAGCAGCGTGTTTTTATGAAAAAAAATCAGTAATTATCGTTTAATTTTACAAGCTTTAATCCAAAAAGTTTAATTAAACTGTTCTGTTTTCCATTAATCAATACACTGGAGGAAAAAACGCCTGTTTATTAAGCATCTTTAAATTATTATGATTTTTTAATTCTACATGCTACTTTTTTGTAAAACATTTCAATCTTCCTAGTATAGAATATATATATATAGAGAGAGAGAGAGAGAGACACTTCTTCAAACCAATTAATATTTGAATAGGATTCATTCTTAAAATTTCTTTCGCTTTAAAATAGACATAAATAAGTTTTTTGCGACGCATATTTTTTTTTTAAAATCTACCAGAATTTTTTTTTTTTGAGATAATTCATATGATCTTAAATAATGAAGAGAACATAAAGTGTTAAGTGAACAGGGCTATAAATGAACTTCGTAATGAAAAAGCGCACTAATTGCAATTTATATCCAGATCATAACTTTTTCTTCTTCTTGTAATTCATTTTACCTAGATGAAAGACTGGATATTTCTTTCTTAAGTATAATTTTTTTCTAACATTATGAGTTTTGTACTTCAAGAATTTTGTTTATAACTTGAAAAATACCTTACTATGTTTGCTCTATTCAAATTCATGCAAAACAACTGAAACGCGGAAAAGTGAAAATTCCCTATTAAATCTGCCTAAAATAATATTCACTGGATAATTCTCTTTACTTTTAATTTTTAAAACAATTATAAATGTTTTAAATTAAAAATAATTTTTTCATATGTTTAGTCATAATTTATTTTAATGAAATTGTGAATCATATGCAACACGAAATAAAAAATCTTAATAATAGCTTAAGATTTCCGTTTATAAAATCCAGCTGTCAAGGAAAATCTGGCATCCATAACTGTTTCCCCGAATTTGGAATATTTATTTCAGATACAAAAAATAACTGAATAATTAATATCATATTCTGTCTTTAATTTTCTATAGAGAGATATCCTACTCCTCATTTTGCTCTTAGTTGATCCTTTTTTTCTGGTATGAAATGTGTTTTATTTTTTTCTTTTACATATATATGTCGTAACGCTATATGAGCTATTCTTTTACGTGTATAAAATACAAAAGAAGTATTTATGTAATATTTTGAAATTTTAGAAGCACGATAATATAAACAGATACAGTCGAACGTCGTTTATCCGAACGTTTATTATCCGGAGCGTCAAATATCTAAACTAAAGTATGGATACCTTTTCGAACAGTGCAATGCTCAACATTTGTTTCCTGTGAGGCCAAAAGTAACTGGAAAACCCAAGGTGAGGGATATTCGGGGAATTTCAGCTGTGTTATTTGGTAAACATCTGCTAAGAATATTAGATCAGTTTGTTACAAAGTAAAGGGGTGTATACGTGCTCATTTGTTGAGTTTTGTTGATGTAGAAACCTGGATGCAGAAGACAATGGATTCTAAATGATGACGAGATTGTGACTTCCGGGCAAGAAGAATTCGACTCTGTCGTGGATGAAACGGATGAAGACGAGGACAACAACAACGAAAGTAGCAAAAGCTGACGCGTTTCCTGCGTTAGAAACAACTATGGATGGGTACAAACGTCAATCAGAGAGCTGTCCTACTTCAACTACTGATGCTGAAGAGAATCAGAAACCTTGCATTAATAAAATGAAGGTGTACAATAGTACAGCGAAAAATAAGTGATTATTTCCCCAATCAAGGTAAAATTGTGACGTTTTGCACCTATTTGGCTTTTTCTTCGAACACGTTTCCCACGTGTGATGATTATCAACATTTGCATAGTGCCCAGTATCATATACTGCATGGATTGCATTCGGTTTTTGGTTATCCGAACAAACGCGTATCCAAACGGTGTCCGGTCCCAATTGATTCGGATAAACGACGTTTTACTGTATATGAGATTTAAGGGTGCAAATTTTCATGACAATTCAGGTATATTTCTGTTTGAAAATATGCTCCACGTTTAGTTCAGACTCTGGCACATTTGGCGAAGACAGTTTTAAAATAGCATAAGTTAACTTAAAGTTTGTCTTTTGAAAAAAAAAAAATATGGCTGATGTGAAGTCTTAAAAAAGCATGAGCCTTGAAAAGAACAGGACAAATATTATTTTGCTCTTGATAAGGAATCCTAATTTGAATTATAACAGAATTTGCGATCATGTATAGCCGGGGTGGACATTAATTCCCTCGCGATCAACCGGTGGAACACCAAGATATTTTGGGGTAACCGCCTAAAAATTTTACCATTTAATTTATTATATACGAAAAATTCAAGATTGACTCACAGTACGCAGACTAAGCCTTCTACCGACTATAACAACAAAAACTAACTATGAAAAAAATATTTTATTTTTTAATGTATTTTGAATTGTTTCATAATAATTGTATCATTTAATATAATTCTATTTGTGGCTATTATTATTAAGTTTGTATTTTCCGTTTTGGTTTAAAAGTGGTTTTAAAAGTGTTTTTTTTATTTTTGTTCTGTAGGTATATGTACATATTCCGCATTTATTATTGAGTTATAATAATACCCTTTTCCTTATCTCACCACAACGACGGCAATGGGCAGTAGCGTACACAAGAATTTTTAAAGGGAAGGGGGTCTCGGGTTTGAATGACTATCATTGTCGTAAATCTTTATAATAAATAAAAAAATTACTAATATCAAATACTTAATTACATTTTGTATACTATATACAAGGAACTATAATGAATCGAAAAAAAGGAAGGGTTATGAGGGAGGGTCCGGACCCGTGGACCTCTCACACGCTACTGTGTGCGCCACTGATACTGGGTGGATCGCAAATCCTTGAAAAAATTAAAAGTAGCCCTTACCCTGGAAAAGTCTGCCCATCCCTGATGTATGATATGCAATATTATAGTGTGATAACATGTTACATCTGATATTAAATATACATTACAGCTAATAATGGCATCTGATATAACTATAGAAATGTTAATATTATCAATATTACGCGATTATGAAATCATTTATGTTATGCAATTGCTAGCACAACAATGTCTTTGAAATTATGTGTGAATTAATAGAAACATTAACATAATGGAATTGAAATTTTGCTACGACTCACACAGAGAATATCTTACATTTCCAAATTCCATTTCTTTTCATAGGGCAGTTTTAAATTGATGAGGGGCATTTTTTCGTATCAACTTCTTTTTAAATATGAAAATTCAGAGAGAAAATAAAAAAACTATGCATGTGTACATTTCTTTTTACTTTGAAATGAAAGAATCAATCAAAATGATGAACTATTTTTCTTGAAAAAAGTGATTCCTGTTCAATACTTGCCGACAGCGCATTCGGACCTACAGATAAATCAATAGATATTTAGTTTATTTTAAAGAAAGTATAAAGCAGAAACGAAACTGGAAAACCATTATTCATTTATTTTTTTATTGATCTATCCATTAGAACTGTATGAAGTTATTATGGCGTAAAATAGATTGATTTAAGGAAAATAAAAAAAAAAGGCACTTAATATTTTGAAAATATTACTTTCAAAGAGTTAAAAGTAGGAAATCTAATTTATGGTTATGGATCTTTGAAACCTCAAAAGAATAAACAGCCGTAAGGAACATTTAATTGTAAAGTTTTTGATTTGTGAGTATTTTAGATAGGATATATTTAAATGCATTTGAAGCCATAGAATACATAAATATCAAAAATAAATATAACGTTAATAAATTATTAAAATATTTATTTTCCTCAGAATAACCAAAACCAAAACAAGAAAACAAATGTCTAAATCCAGTTCCCAGAATTTGGCCTGGTGTGAATCGAAGGGGGGCCGAGTTACTGAAAGTGCCGGGTTATCGAGAAAGGATTTTAAAAAAACTAAATACGAGCTTATTTCCGCAGAAAATATTGTGCCGCACTTCTATGTATTGGCTACTTGAGAAGAATACAGGATATAAATTACCCAAAAAACCTTAAACAAAGGAAAAGTAGGTACTTTATAAAGTCCTAGAGCCACATGAAAATGAAAATTATGATGCAGTAATTTACCTGATCGGAAGAAATATTTTATGAAAGCATAAGGCTATCTATAATGAAATATAAGTAGCCGACATTGCTAAAATGGCTACTTTATTTTTAAAAAAAGAAATGCATAATTCCGTGTTGTCTTCCGTACTGCACTCTGCGTTTTGTTGCTTCATCGCGAAGATAACGAATGAACAGTAAGTCTATTACCAACGCACATTTTTCAAAATACTGATGGGTGGCTTGGAACCATATATCTAAATACACTGGCCTCCAAAAATTACGGAACAACATGTTTTTCGGAGCTCACTGTAAAAAAAATGACAGTAACAATAAAATTTATAGTTTAAAAAATGATAAAAACGAACTTCATACAAATTTATGCAAAAACAAAGGAAAGAGTAGATATATATGAGTGAGAAAAATATGCATTTATCAAGCTTTCGTAATTCAGCGTGTAACTTTTGTTGATTTACAACTTTTGTTAGCAGATTTGTTGACAACAGACAGTAGGGTCTCGCAATGTCAGAGATAAACCGTTTGTACGATTCGTTAAGGTGGAGGGTGGTCGGATGGATGGAAAAGGGGTTATCACAAGCTGATGCTTCTAGGCGTCTTAATGTGTCTGCCGTCTCTGGAATCAATATCAAAATGATGCATGTGTCCAGAAGACATGTTTCTGGCCGACCACGAGCTACAACACCATCAGGAGACCGTTTTATCGCTCTTTCGGCCCAAAGGAGAAGAAAAAAATCAGTGCCGTAACTTGTTGCAGACCACTCAGTAGCATCAGAGAGAAGAATATCCGCTGGTACGGTGCAAAGGCGTCTTCACAATTCAGGACTCTATGCAAGGTGACCAGTTGTGTGTGTACCCCTCAACAGACGATAGAGAAGGGCTCACTTAAAATCTTGGACAAGAGAACCCGTTTCCTGGACCAGACAGAGATGGGCTTCCGTACTCTTTACAGATGAGTCCAGATTCACAGTGGAGAGCGATTCAGGACGTCTGCTCTGGAGGGAACGAAACACCTGATATCATCAATCCGACACTGTTGAAAGACACAGTTACCAAGGTGGTGGAATAATGGTTTGGGCAGGGATCTCACATCTGTGGTCACACTGACCTGCATGTGCTCCAGGGAGGAACTTTGACTAGTGTGAGATATCGGGAAGAGATCCTTGATCCATATGTCCGCTCGTATGCCGGTGCAATTGGCAAAGACTTCATTCTGATGGATGATAATGCACGACCTCACCGATCTGTAATTGTTGAGGAATATCTTGATTGTCTTGGTTTGGAGTAAATGGAATGGCCAGCTCAATCTCCAGAGATAAATCCGATAGAGCATCTTTTGAATTACCTTGGTAGATAAGTTGCTGCTTTAAGTCCTCCCTCAAGGTCCTTAGGAGAGCTGGAACAAACCTTACTCCGAGTCTGGTCTTCGCTTCCCATTTCGGTAACCGACAGCTTAATTGAGGCCATGGAAATTCGATGCCGCCAATGCATTGAAGCTAGGGGTGAGCATATCCCTTATTGAAACTCATCTTTGTTATGTTTCTATAACATTTTACCATATAAAAAACTGTGATTATTATTTTTTTCCAAGAATGGACTTTTTCAGTGAGATTGTATTTTTTTGTTGTAAATCATTTCGGAATTTTAGTTGAAAATCACTCCTAATTAACCTAGAACCAGAAACCTTTTTTAGTGAAATCATCAAGGAAAATGAATAAAAGTCAGGAAAAATTTTCAAATTCACTGCAAAAATTCAGAAAGGAGAACAAAGGAAACAGGCTCTGATGTCAAATTGACAAAGACTGACATTCTAGTGTTATAATATCAAGACGAGTTCCTTATAACGCAAATATGTTAGGGGAGACTCATTTTATATGCATAAAAAAGGGAAACAGAGCAGCGACTTCTGAAATTTTGACACAGATGAAACAAATTTGTGTCGATAACGTAAACAAAATGATATAAATTTTGCTTATAAAAGTTTAACAGTCTTAAATAGTTCTTTAACATTCTTCCGTAATGCATTAGTTTTAAAAAAATGTCGCATAACAAATGCAATGGATGACGCGGTAGATTACGCCGGGGTTGAAAAATAGAGACGCCGGCACCAATTCCTTAGTCAGCTGTGACATTGGAAGTGAAGAATCATTTTTAAAACAATATATTAACAGAAAGAATAATCATTGGTTCATGTATGTTATTTAAAAAAAATCAAATACTGGTAAAATAAATTAATCATTAATATTTAATTTATTATTATTTTTTAAAAATTTCTTAAGTATCGGATACCTATGAGCTTTTCTCACACATTTATTTTTATTTTTCTCAAAAAAAGGGAGAAAAAATTTGGGTTGCGGCTTAGATTTGGTGGTGGATTAGATTCGAATAAAAAAGGTATATATATACATTTATATAAAGCACAAATTTGAACCTATGTGTATAATTAATATAAAAAATGAATTAAATATATGTACTTTTTTTGTGCACATTTGTATAAAAAGAACTAACTGATATAATACTTAATGCAACAGAAACTAAATAACAAACGATTCTTATGGTCAAATTTTGTGATGAACATTTGCCATGTAGTTCCGCCAATCAAAGAGCAGGTGTTTTAGAATATTTTTTCGTTTTGGAATACTGATACTAATTTTTTTTAAATTTTCACTTTAAGTTTGAAAATATTTTTAATTATACGGCTTAAATATTAATTAAAATAATTTAATGAGAATTTTGAAGAAGTAATATAAAAAAGCTTGTAGAGCACATTAAATAAAACATCAAGAAATTTGGATATTTTTCTTTCATTTAATGCACGACTTTTTGTTCATTCTAAGATATTGAAATAATGAAAATTGAATCTCTTACCTCTTCATCAAAAATGCAACAATCCTTACCAAACATATAGCAAAAATAATAATTCCCTGCTATGACAGAAATATGAACGGATCTATACGAAAACAATCCTACAATCGAGTTTAAAATCACAACAAAGCATCACAGTATGATTACTTTGATAGCGCAGTATTAAAAAAAGTGCTGAAATATGTTCTATAGTTTGATGATCTTGCAGGTTTCTTTTCAAATCGCTGAGCAAACAAAAATTAATGAAATCGTCATCAATAAATAAGATAGTTTTCTCTTCGCTCACTAAATTATTTCTTGAACACTCAAAAGGAATGCTCCTATTTTTATTTGTTATCAACGCGTAAAAGCGATTTGCGAAAAATAGAAAAAAAAAAGGGCGTATTCCTCAAGTGATTGCTTCAATGTTTTCTTTGTGATTACGCATGGATGATACTTAAACATTTTTCATTCAAAGAAGAAGGATTGAAAGAAGAAAAAAGAATATAAATTCCAAAAATGCTTTGAGGAGAGTTTCTTTGAGGAATTAGCCATTTTGTACCTTATCTGGAAACTTTTTTAAAATTTTATTCGCAAGGCGTTACTTTTAAAAGAAAAGAGCAATTTTTCGGTGAGGTCTGAAATATTCCACTTGATTGATTTAACGTACGTCTGCTTTACAAAAAGAGTTCGTAATTAGGGTTAAAAGAATAATTTTGACTGAACGCCATTTTTACTTTAAGGAATGGAAGCATATAGGGGAATTTTTAGAGTTAATAAATTATTTAAAAACGTACATTGTATAATTTTGATAATACAAAGACAAATGATTTTTTTATGAGTGAGTGCATATTTAGAAACATCATGACGGCATTCTGTCAATTTAAAAGGATTATCTTCTTTTGCACTTTTTAAATTGTAAAAAACATATTTATAAAACTGATGGCTACTTCTCTGAATATTTCTATATATATATATTTGCAAGTCCATGACCGTAAATGAACTGCTAACGCCACCTAGTGCGATATTGGTTTTAAGATGCATACCCGTCCTCTGCCATCTTGTAGATGTGTGTGCGTGTCAGTATATACAAAATCATTTATGTAATTCTTATTTTTGTGATGTGACATCAGCGTGCTATAAATATACGTACCAGAAATAAAATGGTTTTAATCAACCTAAATACCAATATCTTCAGAGATATTCTCTACATTCACGCATGCAATAATTATAGATTTATAAATGTATAGTAATTATAACACGCATTTTTATATGGCATCTTAACACAATAAGTTGTTAATTGAATATATTTTTCATTCAACTAAACTGCGAAATTTTGATTTATTTTTAACTAAATTTTGTACATTAACTGGAGATATATTTTTGAGTCTCTAAAATGATGGATTCGATTAAAAAAGATTTTCTAATCAATTAACGAAGAAGGTTTGAAAAATCTATGTAAATGCTAAAATAATGAGCAGTTACTCATTTTACAACACTTTTCATAAAATATGCAACAGAAGATTTTTTTTACAATAAAATATCAAAGCAAAGAATCTAGACAATTAAAAGAAAGCCAAATAAAAAAAAATCCAAATTTTTTTTTTTCGAAACAATTATCAGGAAAATCACAAGTATTGAAAATGCAAATTCAATATGATGAAAAAAAGGATAAAATAATCATTAAATAACCATAGATGAAACTCAATTTTTTAATACTGATTGTATAATTTACCAGAAAATCGAACTAGAGGCAAACTTTGGTATACCAAAAGTTTTTGCTTCTCTAAAGCTCAAAGATATACAAAATTGGAGAATTTACGAGGCAGTTGCGTTTCTCTGCCGAAAACGGTACCGAAAGATTCTTAAAAACTTGAGTTTTTAGAAGGGATATATTACTTTTTCTCAATTAAAAGGAAAATAGAGAAAATAAAATGTAAAGTTTTTGCGCCTACACAAAATGTAACTTAAATGCACTATTTATGTAAGGAATGATGCATATGTTTAACTGCTTGGTTGAATTTAAGCTATCGAAGAACAAAGTTGGTACACAGTCGTGGTTTATCACATATTTGAAGTTTTATGAATGTATTTAAAATTAATATCGAATATATTAAGGAGAATAACATTACTATATACAAAAAAATACTGCAGAATTAATACTTTTACATTTTTCCATACTAAAATGCTGTAGCGATATTGTTTTAATTAAAGGTTTATGAAATACGTGTTAAAAATAAACATGTATTTTCATCTACCTCTAAGGCTACTTTTATAGTTTTAAGAAAAATCTATTTCATAAATTTTGAGGTGTACTAGGATCACAATTTCTTCCAGAAATCCTGATAAATATTATGAAACTTTAAAAAACTAAATTTTCCACAAACAATGTTTGCTACAGTATATTTGTTTCACTAATTATTGAAAAAAACATCTGAAAATACACAAATTAGTAGCCTCTAAATTTGTAATACGAATCAATTACTTTTACACAAACGTGTGTAACTTCTAGTTTTGAGGAAACAAGGAAAATTAGTCACCTTAAGCCTATTTTTCATTCAAATATATTTATATCTTCCCCTAGATTTCTTTCTATTCCAAAGCACCAGAAACTTTCCCTTTCTTTTAAAACTTACACAATCAACCTTATCAACTCGCTAAAACTTTTCTCCAAACAAATGGCAGAATGTTTAATCAAACTTAAATGACATTACCAGAAAATAAAAGAAGAAAAAAATTGTCGAGACAAACTTTATACTTTACTAAAACCGAACGACGAAAAGTTCTTTTCTCATCTTTTTATATTTTTCTTTTTCTCTGCCTTTCATTTTTTGTTGTTTGTTATCACTAGATGGGCGTCGTACCTTTTATTACTAACATGGGGCACAGTTTTGGCAACACAATCAAAGGGGAAAAAAAGAAAAATACAATTCCCGCAGCACCAGTGTCGTGGAAAATAAAGAACTAATAGCACTATTGTTAACTTTAATGAACCTTCTTTGTTAAGAAGCATTTGAGCATTGATTGTTAGCATGCGGGCTTTCACTGTTCCTTGTACAAATTCAATGTAATCATAGTGAAGATTGGAGGTTGTGTATGTGTACATGTTACTTGCAATAATTAAAGAAATGCATTCAAAAAGTTTGTATATTTGATTTTAGTACAATTGGTATTTTTAATTAAATGTGTCATCCTTATTAATATGATTTCCAACCATATGCTGATGCGCATGAAATTTATGAATAATTGTCTTTTCGGCAAGCATTTATAGTTGATTTAAAATAAACATGCCAAATTTGGTGTTTTTTTAATTACAAATGTTTTTTTAATGTGATACTCATTTTTAGTAACCTTTAAAATAATTCGATGATTTATTTTAAATATGGCTTGAAATTACCAAATTGTATTTTGCATTCAATTATAGTTTTTGAAATATTAAAAAGTATGAATTGATAGCAGGCATAATTAGTTTCTGCTACTAGACTTATCAACTTCATAATCATGATTTTACCTTTTTTATACAAAAAAAAATAATTGTTGATATATTTTTAAACTTTTTTAGCAAAATAATTAAAAGTATTGTGGTAATAATATACTATTAGTAAACGTAATTGTTATTGCAAGCATTGTGCAACTAATGTAAGCATCAATTGCTAATATATAATTGTAAAGATAAAGTTGAATTTACGAGTGTTAAATAAAAAATAAATATATTCAAAGTAATGTGCATCAACTATTATTGTCAAAAAAGATCAATTAAATTTTTTGCTAAATCAAAAAATTCCGAAAATAGAAAGAAAAAAAAAATGAAAATTTTTCTTAATTTTCCTTTTTCTTTATTTATTGAACATCATTCCAGAATCGGGTACAAGTGATGATTTTTAAACTTCTTTCAAAAAACAGATCTCATATACGTAGAGTAGCCTATATAGGAGCCTATACGTAGAGTAGCCTATATAGTAGCCTATACGTAGAGTAGTCTTTAATTGGACGTCACACAACATTTACTGTAATTACAGGAATGCACAGAACATGAAACTAACAAATAGCTAGAATACATTAAATAAGCCTTTAAATTTGCTATAGTTATTTCTAATTTTACAACCACAAAATCAAAAAAATAAGTATACAGTTCCATGCGCTTGTATGAATTAAGAGTCCAGTCACTAGTGAAAAGAGGGTGTGTAGCCAGACACAACAATTATTATTACTAAGCATTAATAAGAATCATATTATGAATAAATAAAGATTTCATAGTAGATAAGTAAGAGAAAACATTTCAAAAAGCTCTCTACTTCTTGAAAAAATATTAAAAATATTATGTTAAATAATAAAGCCCATATTTAGGATATATGAAGTACTGTAATTTTGGTTTGCAGAAATAATTGAAGTTAGTCTAATCTACTTTATATTCGCATGTATTAACCATAATATAATACAAATCCTTAAAATATTAAATGATTTATACGTCTCTGCACTAAACATTTTCAATTTTTTTTTATTATACCTTACGAAAAAATACTTCAGAATATTTCATAATGAAATACAGAAAACCACTAAAAAAAATCAAACTCTTTCTTTCATTACAGAAAAACTTTTTTTTGTTTGTGAAATTGAAAAGAAAGCTGTTATTTTTATCTGTAAGAGCATCATGAAAGGGTAGAAAGTTCTGAAATTTCTAATTTATTTATTTAACGTATTTCAAAGTATAAACTAATCATAAATTTGATTTTTTATTGAATTTCTTACATCAAAAATATGCAACTTTTTCTTCGAAAAAAAATTAACATTTTAACTGGTTTCTACTAGCATGAAATGTATTTTAAATTTTATATCAGAACGTAAAAATGGTTCGGGTTTCAAACGTAGAATATTTGAATGTACACCATGATACAGTCGAAGATGGATTTCTGAGAATCCTTTTAAAAATACAAATGTAAATTTCAGACTTTTACTTGGGTGAAAAGCAAGTTTCTCCCACGGCTCGTGTTTACTTTTTAAATATTTTTCCGAATTCTTTCAATTCGAAAATTCCATCTTCCGCTGAAACATAGAATAAGTTTCGAAACTTATAAAGTATACTGGGACGAAAAGTAAAGTAAGTTTATTTTTGAAATGGAAAAATGTTACACAGGTTTTTCCGCTATGTAATGCAACACGTTCATTTTTTTCTTATGTTTTTTTTCCTTCCAAAATAAGATTCATAAAATGTATTAAATGCAGGTGCATTAAAACTATTCTAACAACAGGTTTTTTTTACCTTTGTTAATATTAAAAAAAATATGTATTAAATTATTTCCAATTTTTGAAAATGCAAACTAGTAAATTTTAAATCTTGTATACAATATTTGAACTTAATTTCACATCTGCAAGCGAACAACTTCAATACTGAAATGTCTAAATCATTTACTCTAGAAGGATAAAATGAATGTTTTCCGAACATATTAAAAGCCTAATAACAGATAGTAAATGATTTAAAGTAGAAACAAATCGTTGACAGCACAATATTAAATAACTTAGAAGAAAGTGATTCCATTTTATAAATAAATGATGAACTTCTCAGTATCAAAAATCCCTTGAAAGTGTAAATTTCTAAACTGGAACTTTATTCATTCTGCAAGCAAGATAACTTGTCTGTAGATTTTCATATATTTTATGAATTAAAATTATTTTACTTTAAAATATTTTAACTTTCCATTATATTTCTTTTTTTAGAATTAGTGTAACAGTTAGAGGCTGTATAAGATAACATCCTGAACTACTTTAAATATTATTTAAAGAAATATTCCTCTAGGGAGGGGGAGGATGAAGTTTCCCAAATATACCTTCTAGTTTTAAGGGTCCCGTGTGTCGAAAAAGTTTAAAGCCCACTGTTATAAATTTTATGAAATTAATAAATGAAATTCCCACTATTTTGCTTAACATATTTTTTATGGTACATTTTATACCTTTTCTTAGATTCAAAGTTAACTAATAAATGCAATAATTTTAAAAAAGTTTTTTTTCAGCCATCCAGTATCCTTCATTTCTGCAAAGTATGTATCAAACAAAAATAGTTGCCGAGAGTTGCCATAGAGGAAACTTCATCAAAATATTTTCACCTGAATTATTTCTATAAAATTCTCCCAAAAAAGTTTCTAGTTTTTGAAAAACATTTAAAAGCAATCCCTTGCTATTTGAAAAAAAAGCTTTTATCCATTGGAAGCATTTTTGTGCAACAATTCTTCTTTTTGAAGGGAAATGCCTTTTAAAAGTTTATATTGATTAACATTCTAAAAGAATATCTTGTCCCATTCCTTAAAATAAATGTGCAAAACTAATCATTGAGAAAAATTACTTTTTTCTATTAAAAATACACGAAATGTATACCATTTTAAAACTAATGTGAAGAAATGCGTCAAATATTTCACAAGTTAGTTTCGTTATGTGCTTGTGAGAATTTCATGTGTTTTTCGGTCTAAAAAAATTAGGTTTGTACTTTAACCTTACTCTTGTTGTTTAATCGTTATAATGTAGCGCTAATTAGTTTACCAATGAAAGTGCCCTTATAGAAGTACAAAATTTACTCATTTTCATTAATTTTGGAAATTCTTAAATAATGCATTTGCTTTAACAGAATCATATTTATACTTTTTTGGCACCTTTTTACTCAGAAAAATAAAAACCATTGAAACTTGAAAAAAAAGTTTAAATCATTATTTTAATTGAAATTTTTTTTTTAAAATTGACATTCCAAACGTTTTAAAAAATTACTTTATGAAGAAACTAATGAATTTTTACCATATTTATTAAAATATAACACATACCTAAAAAAATAAGACAATCAATTTACTTAAAATCATAAATTAGCTTAAAATATTATTGATACAATATCTAAGCACACATGTGTTTCATTAACTTCTATCTAAAGCACTGTTTTGTTTATAAAAATGGATATAATTTAAAATGAAAAGAATTATAAACATATTCGAAAGAAAGTAAACATAAGTGCTTGGATTAAAAAAAATAAAAAATGCTTTCGGTGCAATTATATGTTCATATATGTATGAATTTAACAATAAACCTATTTTCTATCTTTTATTTATAAATGTTGTCAGTAGAATAGTTCAAACAGTAACAGTCAAAAAAATTTTCTAAGAATTTTATAATTAATTATCATAAATATTGAGCATTAGAATTCCATTCTATTCATAATAATAAATTTCTTTCGATCGAATTTCTGGAGAACTATTTTCTTCTTAAAAGTCTCAAAATCTGCAATTTATAACAAGAAAAAGTTTTTTCAGGACTTGCTTGATTCTAAAACAATTATTGGGAAAACGAAGTGATTCAGCTATTTCACAATTTACAAAAACAAATGCAGTTATTTTTGTATTATTTTTTCATACATCTATAGCAAAAATTATTGAGTTCAATACCTTCCTTCCAAATCGAAGTTGAAAGAAATTCGATTTCCGCCTTCAAGAAATATTTTCAAAACCAAATATCATTCTCAAAATAGAAATATTTTTCTTTTGAAGCTGGTTTACTGAAAGAAAAATGAGTATAAAAAAGAAAAATTAGAATTCATTTTGATATTTACATTACAGCATTCTAAGCAGCTCATTCAAAAGCTGTTATCAGAGTTGAGTTCTGAAACCAATAATGAAGTTCCACACAATTTTAGCATTTCAGTAGTGAAAAAGATAAAGCATTCTTGAAAATAAAAAAAGATGCGTTTTATTGGAAAAATGTTTCAGTTAGTATAAATATTGGATATAAAAATCAATAAAACTAGAATTTCGAAAAATGAAATAAATGGCAAACACTGAATGGAAAACATGTTATTTGTCAGCCACTTATTGCTTCAGGATATGAATTCATAAAGAGAAAGGAAGGTCGCTGTGTTTTATTCCAAAGTAATTTGCCAAAGTTTTGTTGTACTGTTAATTGAAAATATTACAGCATCTGCGGCGAAGAGAAAAATAACATTTTTCTTTTTATAATATTCCTCGAGTTTTAAAAGGAAATCGAAATATTTCTGATCTATATATGTTTTTTTTTCAAAAAAACTGATTCATCATTCCTGATGTAATTGAATTTTATTTGTTTGGTTGATCAAGAAGAGAATTGTTATATTTTTATAATTTATTTTTTGGAACACAATCTATCCTTGTGAAATTAATATTCTGTAGCTGTAATGAAAAAAAATCCTCCTTTTTCATTGAGATACTGCATACTGTTGACTCATATTTTCAAAACTTAATAAATCGAATAAAAATGGTGTATAAAATCATTTTAATCAGTGTATTACACATAAAATTAAGAATTCTTATTGCATACTCTTTTTTCTCTGAGCCTCAATCATTTCATGAAACATGGAAGAAAATTTTGAAATCAAACTATGATTTCTTAAGATTTTCTCGAACAATTTAACTGTACTAAATGATACAGTCTGTTTTAAGATCAAAAAATGAAACTAACATTACGATAATGTTATAATTATTTGTTATTAATAGTTTTTTACTTTATGCTAAATTTATATAAATATAATACATTATTTTTTAACATGAATGCAAATAAAGTGAAATATTAACATAACTCACAGCTTTATAAAATTGATTGTTATTACTTCAATCCATGATCGCGTGCATTCGTTTAAAAATGTTTTTATCTTTGAAATGAGAATGCATTTTTTTATATTATTACAAGCTGGTATACCCATTCTTCGCACGGATGAATTGAAAAATTAAACAATACAAATTGAAGGATAAAGGAGTTTTAATGTATTAATATTACATAAATTGCAAATTAAACAAAAAAAAAGTTTTTTTGCATATCTCAGCTGTACAAATAAACCATTTTTGTTAAATTTTAAATCTGAAGGTCTAACAGCTGCTAAAAAATTTTTTTTTATTTATAAAGCCCCGTAACTCTCTAGTGGGTCGATTTTAGAAACACTTTCCTAAGCTAACATCTGCTCAGCAAAAGTAACACATTGTAAGAAATTTGTGTAATGAACGCTTAAAATAGTGTAAATAATTTATTTGTAGATGTGTAATATGTTAATATTACTTTCTGTTGTATTTATTTTATGCTAAAATTGTAATAATTGCAAGCAAAGCTATTCCTTATATTATAATGGCGATTCAGTGGAAACATAGCGAAATGTTGCCGATAGAGAGAATTTGGAATCATTTATGGCGACCACGTTGGCAACTTGGCGATTGATTGAACGGTTCAGAAGTTGATATGCTGTAGCGCCCCCTGGTCGGCAGCTGCAACAAAGAGGTTAGTGCAGAAACTTTCTTCACAAAAAAAATACTTATACATGCCAATTTTCATAGTGCTCGGTTGAATGGTGTGTTGGAGTGAAACAAGGTCATATATACAAACATCCACATTTTTATATGCGGTCATATAGTGCACAAACATCCATTTTTATATGCAGAGATGTTAAGTATAAGATAAATAATGTTTTAATTTTCATATATTTATTAAGTAACAATTACATTGATTTAAAATTCAGTAACATAAATATGCCAACAGTAATTAAGTTGAAATTTTATTTACAATTTGTTCATTTAAAGTAAACAAAAACGTTGATCTGTTGACTAGAGTAAAGATATTTTATGTTTGAAATATAGAAAAAAAACTGATACTGAAGTTCTAATGAGACACGTTTTACTTAACTTTGATATAAAATTCATTTGTATTTGAAATTCTCTTTAATTTAAAAACAAGGCAATACGTAATGAAATCAATGAACCATTTAAAAAAAGCTGTCTCTTACCTATAATACTCAATTGAATGTACAACATTATATTAAGAAAACAACTCCTTGAGTTGTAGGGATAAAGATAGAAGATAAATGTTTCTAAATTAAACAAAAATTTATTGGAATGTCTATCGGAATGATTGATTCGTGCTATTTATCTATCTGAGGCGTGTTTAGAGAAAAGTGATTTATGGGTTTCCTCATTCAATTGTCTGTCATCGGTTTAAACACTTGACGTACAATTTTTTTTCTGCTGAATGAAAAAGACAGAAAAGTCAACTGGAAGAAAAAGAATTGAAATTAAGATAAATGATTGCTGACAACATTTTTTCCCTAAGTAAATTTTTTCACTCCGTTCTTTGCCATAAACAGCGATCAATCTGAGCCTGTTTTAAACAGATACGTTTGAAGTTTTCGGGATGCATGAGTGGTCATTTGAAAGAAAAAAAAAGAGAATCATGAACAGACGTTGTATTATGAGATCACAGGTGAAGTAGAGGTCACAGTATTTTAAAGAAATGATTTTTTTTTTATACTGGTAATGTTAAAATGACAGAATATGATAAAAAAATATATAAATTTTAATATAAATGTCGTAAGATAGTTAAGGTAAATATTCAATAAATTCTAAATGTTACTTTTTTCAAAATAAAACATTGGAGCATTTTTATATGCCTCTATACATTAGAATAAGCTGCCACAATAAAATTCTAAATACTGACATAAATTGTTTTAAAAATCCTTCGTCCTGTAATTTTAAAAATTCGTTCCAGAAATATCAAGAAAATGCAGGAATACTTTAGTACAGCGTTTCTTAAACTGTGGGGAACACCCCCTAGGGGGAGCGTGATAACTCAACGAGGAGGTCACGAGCATATTGCAAAGTACTAAACAAATAATTGTTATTTAAAAATTATGAATTTACTGAAAGTATACAAACAAAATACGTTCTGACATAATAAAAAATAAAATATACATTTATACTGATATAATAAACTTGTAAATGCATTAGTACTGCACAAAGTATTTCATAATTAATTTAAAAATACTACTAGAGCAAGTTTAATAATTACCAGTGGGGCTTGCTATATATAAAATTATACACAAAAATTAACGCTTTTCTTAGTAATTTGTATGGTTTTTAATTAATCCCTTAACGGCAGATCAAATTTACGCGATTTGCTTCCCAAAGCCACCATTTTCCTGGTAGGCGCTCGTATATGATGTATTGGAAGGGGGGGGGGGGGTAAATAAGCACAACCTCTTAAATAAGTAAATCCCTCGAAAACACTGTCAAGGTCCTTTTAATGCATTCCAAAGCCTTCGGAATAATTGTATGGATAACAGTGCACATAAAAAATCGCACTTTGGAAAGACGTATATATACGCTTGGGACAATTAACGCTCTGGGTGAGCGAGACTTTTAAAAACAACGGGGGGAGGTAACACTTAAAAGAGGTTAAAGACGTATTGTAGCCTTAGCGTCAAAGTATAGTATTATTGAATTCAATATATTGTTACTGTAAGGAAGGGGGGGGGTGATGAAAATTATAATTTAACATTGGGTTGCTAATATTGAAAGTTTCAGAAGCATTACTTTAGCTCATAAATGAATTAAGACGATACAGCGATAATATATAGGCACTGTATATATACAGAGACAATATATACAATTAATAGTAGGAACAATGATGTAACTTCGCAAACCAAGTAATTTGAAATCAGAATTTAATATGGGTCACAAGAACTCAGCTTTAAATTTAATTAAAATATAGAAATTAATTACATTAAAGTTCTATAATGTGTAAGCACTTATATTTAAAAATAGAATAAAACATAATTTCAATTACTGCACCGTTGATGTTAATCAATTTCTCCATTAAAATTCTTTATTAGTTATTATATTTTATTAGTTATTTCAATCAGATTTTATATATTGATTATAGATATGAAGAGTTTATAGAAAATCGATATTTACTTATAAGTTTTTTTTTTCGTTCAGTAACTTTAAGGCAAAAAATTTGGTTACATTTACAATGTAGCCCGACATCATGCACATAATCGAATCGTAATGGTATAGCCAAGCATAATTAAAAAAAATAATAATATCATTTGTATGTGATCGGCTTAGAGCAAGGGCATCAAACGTGAAGACTGATTTGGGCTAAATAAACAAGGTTTAACTTAAGGTGGGGCGCAAAGAAAACCAAAATTCAAAAAAATGAATGTTTATTTCGAATAATACATTATAATAAACATATGTAAAAGAACAAGAAAAATTAAATATGTACCTCATCAGACTTGACATGTCTTCTTCGCTATTATCTTTCCTATTTCGGGATAATTTTCGATATTTAATTATATATTATTGTGTGCTAATTTATTGACTGGGCCACAAAAACGCTCGTTGTAGGTCGCAAGTTAGACACCCTTCGCTAAGAGTAAAGGCGGAATGATCCAGCGGTACGAAATTCGTAACTTTGAAGTTATACACGAAGAGGCAAAACATGAACACCTACTCAACAACACGTGGTACCACCTCCTATGCCAGAAAAACGGATGTAACTCTCTTTGTTCAAAGTTACTATATTCGAGACATTATTTGATTTCTGATTGCCCCTCCTGCTGATCTAACATTTTTACGCGTAAATTTCCCAATACAATTAAGATTCGGGATGCCAACATTTTTATCGTCATTTGAGTAGGTTTCTGATAGAAACAAAATATTGCTTGGATCAATTACGGGATCACTCAAGTTCGACAGGTGTTTTCTGAGACTTTGGCAATTGAAATTAACCATGGACCACTTTTTCTGTCATTCATGAAATCAAGAATCGTTTTTCATATTGTTGGCAATGTGTTCAACGAATATTTTCCTTTTCAAAACCCATGTTGGTATTCTCCAAATATATCATTAGCCAAAGGTGGCAATCTATTAAAAAGGATGATCACACAAAAGGAAACTGTACAAATGCTGTTTAAAAGACTAATACCTTGATAATTATGGTAGGTGGGGAAACATTTTTTATATAAATAGGATATAAAAGTTGCAAGTCCAATCTGAGGGCAGTTTCACTTTCTTTCTCTCTCTCTCTCTCTCACTCACTCATTTTGTGTGCTCTCTCTTGCCCCTACAGTATATAACATTAAACGTAAATCTATCTTCACTAACTTTCCCTCTCAACTTCCGTTCGGCTCGTCCGATCACACTTTTCGTAACTCTCTCACGAATTCACCAGCTTACTCCAATTCAAGGGTGCGTAAAGAAGTTTTTCTTAAATTAATATATTTGTAATGTACAATATACTTGTGATAATTATCAATAATAAATTCAGAACAAGTTTAACAATTACTAGTGACTTCCATGGACTTTTAAAAATAAGGTTTGATATATATTAGAAATGACAATCTAATTTCCTTTTCTACATTTAAATGAGGCCTCAATATTTGATCTTCAAAGCAGCCACGCAGAGAATCCGAATGAATTTGAAATGGATAATTGAGGAAAATATTTTATTTAAAAATATATTTTGCAATTTATTCCAATTTAAAAATTAGAATCAATCACATTACTTACCCTGATTAAAAGCAACATATACAAAGTTTACTACTTATCTTTATAATATTCACGGCTTGTAATTAATGTCACATTGTCGCTTTAGCGTCTAAGTACGTTACTATTGCCTTCAATACATTATTATTGTATAGAAAGGGGGGCGGTGAGATTTAAGATTGAAAATTGAGTAGCAAATATTGAAAGTTTGAGAATCACTGCTCTATAGAGAGAAGTTTTCGGAAAAGAAATGGAAATCACTTCTGAATAAGTTCAACAAAAATTTCTGTCTCTTTTCCTATAGAATTATGAGTGGTCTATTTCAGACTTGTACCGGTCATTATTGTAAGATTGCCTGTATAGAATGGGAATGTGGCAGATTCAGATTCCGGCCCAATTTGTAATTATAACATACCCACGACTGGAGGTCGCATTAACATATGTCCTTCTGTTTTAAACTGCGTTTCTTTGAATGTTATTGATCTCTCCTTTGGTGATTGTTTTCTTTGTTCTACATGGTACTGGGCTGCTTGTGTATTTCAGAGATGGTCTTAGGATATTTAAAAAGTTTTAAGTTTTAAGCTTTCTGGAATGATTGGTTAATTTAATTCTAAAAATCCATCCGTATGAAGAGTGGCTACTCCAACTAATTAAAACCTATAATTATAGATATAATTATTTTTATTAAATTGACTTAATCAAATACTTATCTTTCATGCTGTTTCCAGCGAGTTTTATATTACTCTTGATAATAATTTTACCCTTATATTCCAGTCTAGTTCTAACAACAACAAAAGGAGGTTCACAACAATCATTATCATCCCAATTCCTTAAATTCATGTGAAAACTTTACTTTTTAAATGATCTTTGTATAATCTACTTCTTTATAATGCTTTTATCAATACACCTCGAATGAAAACGGCGAAAACTGATTTTGTCTGCATCTAAGTTATGGCAAAGATTTCGTAGACGATAGCGATAAAGTAAATGATAAAACTATCATTATGTTAAAATGGTTTTGGAATAAATGAACGAAAAATCATTTTATTAGTGAGAATACATGTTTCGGAATTGCATTTTTTACTTAACAAATCAGTGCACAAATATGATTTTTCTTTGTTTGGGAAAATCGTTGATGGAACTAGTGTATTCGCGCGAAAGAAAGACAGTAGCGGAAAGAAATATATTTTTAAATGGTTTTCTTCTGCATATTTCATTAGTGAAAACTCACTAAATGATATAAAATGGCCTGAAGTTTGATAAAGAAATGGAAATACATTTTAAAAAGTTTAAAATACTAATTTTATATCCACGATGTAAAATTTAAAAGGTTTTGTTAGCATTAATAGCATAGTAAAACATTAAGAAAAACACATATTTTAATGCTCCAAAAATCAAGGTATTTCATTGGAGAAACGATCATTAAAAACTTTTATATTAAATTAATCGTGACTGAATATCAGCTGTAATGTTTGCTTTCATTGAGTAGTTTTTAATTCTTAAGCCAAATCATTTGTTTTTTAAAAAGAAAAACCAAATAAAAATATAATTTTTTAAAATATTTTATTTTTTAAAAAGAAAATACATTTTATTACTTATAATCAATGATTAATTAACATTCGCAAAATATTTAAAAAAATAAATAACCTCCTAATAATCCATGCGAATTTAAAATATAAAATGAACTAATTACGTGATATATATATTGTGTGTGTTTTATTATATTCTTATTTAGTCTAAATTATTTCACACTGCGCTAATTTTTTTTATACATTTGAAACATGTGTAAGCGATAATCGTGTTTCTTTTAAGGAAGTTTTCACATATAATATTTCGTATATGTGAAAATCAGAATGCTAGAACTTCATAAGCAACTCAAAATTCAAACCATGCAAGCTTAAGTTTTGGAAAGCGAATATTTATTGCATTAAATTATCAGGTATAATTAAGTAGTATGATTATTTTTGATTTTTTTAATGGCAGAAATTATTTAAATCACAAATAAATGAGTCAAATATAAATATTAAAACTCAAGTGGATATTTCAAGGAATTAATTAACTTAAATGGATAATTCAAGCAATTAACGAGTTAAATTGAATGTTAAACACCATATTTTTTTTCATTTGTCAGCAATTAATTACTTACTAAGCACTTATATATATTAAAGGAATAGTGCCATTGGAGATAATGATTTTTCCATGTCGTGCAAAATTAAAAATTTTTGGCTTATAATAATAGCTCATCAACAAATTCATTTTACTTCCATTTTAATTAGATGTTTCTTCATTATTTATATGAAATATAAGAATAAACTGGAAAACACTTTTTTCATGAATATTTAATTAAATAAAAATATTTAATGAACTTAAAAAAAGAAAAGCATTAATGCCTTATTTTCTCTCTTGCTTTGCTGTTACCGAGTTTTTTGTTTTTTTTTTTTTTGTTGTTTTTTTGCATATCTATTGCACTTGTTCGATTTCGCCAAAAATATACTTTGAATGCTCGAAATTAAATAACAAAATTTGAAAGATGTTACATTTAAAGCATTTAAAACTATATCGAAATTATGTGAAAACATTTCTAAATATACAATATTATTTCATAAAGATATATAAAACATGTTTACTACATCTAAATGTTAATGATACAATTAATAGATACATTGTAAATGCCAAATACACTCTCATGTGTATTCAAATGCATTTAAAAATGAATCTTTAATTAGAGAAATTGTTTCAACTACTTAGCAGACATTGAAAAACGATTTAGTTTCGAAATGTTGGAAAAAAAGACAGAATGCAAGTAGGAGAACATCAATCTTTTTTCCCCTGGTATAACAGATTAAAAGTATCACCAAGCCAATATTTTTCATCAAATAACGAGTTTCCTGCACCCTAGTTACTAAGTATCATTGTATCTGAAACGGTCACAAATCGTCCTCGTCCCGCAATCGCGGATCCGGAAAACAATTATGCAAATATACGATGGCAACTCTGGACGACTTGCCTTGTCGACACAGCACAAATTCGAAGTGTCGCACGATTAATTATGCCTTGGCGACAGGACAGCTCCAGAAATACGTCACTAAATTTACATTTGACAAATGGTTGGACCTGCTTGTCAACCGCCTACAAAATGATCGATCTTTTCGGTGATCGAACGACACGAAGCACAATTTAGAACGGAATGATTGAACATTCGTTATTGGATAATGTGTAATTTGGAGCAATACGGCATTGAATAATTAATGACAGTTGCAGTTTAATTAATAACAGGAACGTACGAGATCTTCCAGATATAGGTTTGTATACCAAAATGAGAGTCGTCCTTTACTAGATATTGGTAATACGTCACCTAACGATAAACTATGCGTACTGTTAGTTTAAGTACCATTGCTCACTTTAATAAGTTAGAATTATCCGTTTGCGATAACATCAGTAGAGTTGAGTGGAGAAAATATCGCAACTAAATTGGCTCCAGCAGAGCAAAGCAGATTGATTGAAGATTCAATTCAATCCTAGAAGCATTAATGAAGATTAAAGTTTGAACTGAATTATTCCAATAGAGCAAATACATTAACTTCGGATTAAAGGATATTGGAGTTTCAAAACAGCGAATGGAACAAATCGTGTATGAAATTGCGTTTAAGTTAATCATGCAAAAGACCACTTAGCCAATTTGTTACCGACTGGTTTTGGACTTTGAATAATTCTTCGGATTTTTGCTATGAGTTTCCTATTTCTATAAAAATGAATCTTTTAAAAATAATTTTGTATAATACAAGGTTTCGACGTAGTACATTAAATAGGAGGGATTGTGGATAAAAAACATGTTTAATGGTAGCAGTTTATTCAACATTGCAAATTATTCCAATAAGCAAAATATTTCATAATCAAAACAGTTTAATCATGATAGACTATGCTTGTTGTTTTTTAAAAGAAATATTGGCAAAAAGAAAAGAAAATACTGAAAAAATACAATAAACAAAGCTAGAAATATTTTCTTTTTAAGAATATTTGTTTTAAACTATTTCACATCAATCTGAATAAAAAGAAATTTATTACCTATAAATCAAATATTTAACAATAATATTAGCGACATGTTCACTGACTAATATGTGGCTTTTTTATGATCTAAATTCTCCGAAATAAAAAATGCATATACTTCAGCGCTCAAAATTAAATATTTGAAATTTATTAGGTATTTTTTTATGATTAATGGTATTTATTTCAGGGTTTCAAACCCCGGAACTGAACCAAAAGCAGGAAAAAATCGTTATTCTGGTCGGAACGAAAACAGTAATAGAACCGAAAAAAATATCGGTTTATTTCGGTTCATTAAATCTTCAGGTATTTTCTGACTGTAAGCAACATATCAATATTTTCTAAATTAATTTCAACCGTATTATTATCGTCATTACATGGATATTGCTTCTCGATTTCCTGTTTTGATGTTCATTAATACTTTTTTCCCCAGCTTAACATGAAACTACTTGTAGAAGACAGATTTGATTCAATTGAATGAATTAGAATTATAAATGATTTTTTAAGAAAAATATCAGTCTGAGTTATATTTTTGGCATATCAGCATGCGAACATCCACGTATATTTGTATAGACTGTTTATATAGACATAATCAAGAACATAGTTTTCAAATGCGATTTTGATAATGGATAAGAATGCTAAATGCTGGCCATTCACTGCTCATCGTTCGCATTATACATGCTGTTTAATTGTATCAAAATCAAATCATCCAATTCAAAAAAGAATAAAATCTTTTAAACTTTTACAGAATTGCAAGTTCTGTTCATGATAGAATTTTATTTTTAGAAAATACAATTCTATTTATTATTTTTATAAAATTATTCACTCCGAACTACGCCTAAAACCGTTATTTTAGATGGAACTAAAACCGGAACTGAGAACCGTTATATATATATATATATATATATACTAGCTGACCCGACCACGCGTTGCTGCGGCTTTGTTTTAATACGTTAGTTCAATATTATTCTAAGCTATTCAATGCAGTCAAATTAATCTTCGTTTATAATTTTCGACGGTTGAAATAAAGTATCAAACAACAAATTATTTTAATTTTGCATTTTATTCATCTCCTATTTAAGTGTAGTATAATGCATGAATTACTAACGAAGTCGTTAAGTAACAGCATATGAAGATTTAATTTTATAAATGTGGTGAATAATGTTGATTCCTTGTAATTTTTAAAATTATTTTTATCCTTTTAAAGTATGACAACAAATAATTTTATACAACTAATCGCTAATCGGTGCACAATATTTTTCGGTAACCCGTATTTTGCTAACTTAAATAGATTCAACGGTTTCCGCACACGTGAGCGTGTAGATTCTAGTTGCCCATTAGAGAAACATATATTTTTTAAGTCCAAGTATCAAATGAATATTGTTCGGGTTTAAGATTCATTTATGGTCATCGCGAAATCCAAACGAATCGGAATTGAAGCCTTTTGAATGGTATTAGAGATTCTGATGGTATCAGTGGAATACGTGGCAACAAATTCGGTAGTAGCAAAACCGAATTTTCTTTCAAACTTTACAGTCAAAATTTTTGCTTCAAGAAGTTCCCGGGATAATTTTTTGATGATCAAACGTGCACCGTTGCATTATCCAATTCAATTTAAGTTACGCAGATAATAACCAGGGAACCAACGGAAGATTATGTGGTGACATTCCTGATATATCTAGAGAATTCAAAAACTCGGTTGAAAAATGTACGGTTTTGTTTTCATCAACAATAGTGTCGATTGATTTAAAAAACGTTGGATCAATTGGCAACAACCCTGTGTCTGAAAGTTTATTTCATCACAATATCAAAATTTTTTCTGATTAAGTAACAGGATTACAGAGGCAATAATTATCAAGATAATTATACAGTATATCCCAGGAAAGACACTCTCAATCAGTTCCTTTTTGCCTAAAGAACATTACAGAAATCGTCTGGGTAAACTCGCCTACCCTTCGGTCTACAATTAGGGCCGAGTTTTCGGGACTCTCTGCTGTTTGTTTAACGGAAATGCTTGAACTCTAAAATAGACTTCTCGTGTCGCCATCTACTGGTTTAGGTCAACACTATTACTTATAGGAACTATTCTGTAATATAAATAAACAATAAATTCTTCTATTCATAGCGGTATTTCTAGAGGAATTTGGAGGCTCTGAATTTATAACTCCTACAGCAGGGGTACTCAACTTTTTTATTCGCCGGACCTCATACATATGACAATTCACGCGGCCGCAACATGAGGATTAGTGGGAGGGGAGGGGTGCTATAGATCAAAGGCATTTAAAATGCAGAAAATCGATCAAAATATTGGAACTTATAATTTTGGATTTTATTTTAAAACTATATTAATCTCTATCAAACTCAACTTACAAGAAAGGTTGTGTGTAATTTTTACCCAATTATGAGGTAATTTCTATTTCCTTTCCTCCATGATCCCAAGTCCTTGCTTGAATTCTACTGTCAAAGACAAAGCTGTCATGTACTTGATAATTTGATTTTCATTTTCGACAAAGTCTCCTTATTTTTATTTCAGATATTAATTTATCAGGTGAGGATGTGGTAGCAAACAGTTTTTGCTTAATTCTAAACTGAAATCAGTATTATTTGCTTATAATTAGTTCAAACTTACTTGTGTGTGTGCATTTTTATTTCAAATTTATTCAAATACTTTTTGATTTCATTAAAGAAATCTGAACAAATAACTGAATTTATTAAATAGTACATCGGAAGCATTTAGAAGGTGAATACGATTGACACTTAATATTACCATGTTTTTATTAACTCGCTTTCTTTAATGTCTATCCGGGTGGAATTTTGTAATTGATTTTAAACTGTGTGACTTTTCCGATGAGCGAGAGACTTGAAATTTGGACCATATCTCAGAAGTGGATGACAATGCATGAAAATGTGAAAAAAGAAGAAAAAACGAAAACGAGGAATTTTATACTCTTTAATCAGTTATAAAAACATGAAACATTTAAAAAAAAATTTAATTTGAACTTATTCTTCTTAACACACATTTATTTGTTTGACCTATTCTATAAAGACAGAATCTAATATAACGATACGGGACTCATCCGAGGCCCCGTAAATAAAGAGAATAAATATACCAAACCAGTTAATTAATATCCATTGAAGAGCAAGACTAATTCCAGCAACCACGTAATTCCACCTTCAAATATCAAACGCAAGGATAAATTCAACAATGAATAAATGATAGTTTAAAAAACTAAAAAATGTGCTTTTACTGTAGATCGAACTAAAAATGAAAAATAAATTACAGTTTAAAAAAACTAAAAAACACGTTTATATTGAATTGAACTAAAATGTAAAAAAATAATTCTTAATATAAGATAAAATGATGAACGACAAAATTAATGCCATTGGGGTAAAAGCGTGGGGTGCTTTGTACTACATTTTTAAACTAACTCGGCATTTCGAAATAGAACTAGTAAGAAATTATAACAATTAATATAGAGCATCAGTATGGTATACAGTAATTTACCCGATCAAACACACTTCAGAAAAACACCTCATGAAATCATAAATTTGATTATTTGATGACTTGAATCAGCTTATCAAAACAATTTATAACAGTGAAAATTAACTTGAATATTTTTACAATCGTTCCGAAATTGGGATCACAGTTAGTCTCTTTTACAGTAAAGTTCAGCTCATCTCAAGCATCCACCTTATCATGAGAATTACGGGAAGTCAACAGCTTTTTATCAGTAACAGGGGCCACAGTCCTTCGGCTTCGCAGTTCGACTTTAATCGTGGGTGCAAACGCAGTGGGTTTCTCGCTGTATATCGCTAGAGAGGCCTCTGAACGATTCTCTCCCGCAAAATTCTCCACTGTGCCTTTGCCTTTTAAAGGCTAGGTTGCTCCTAGTTCTTCCTTTCGGCTCTCCTTTATCCCTTGTCCGTCGGCTTCTCAAAGCGCGGGATCCTTCCGTCGCATAATGTGGGCTGTCCTCCTCCAGACACGCCGTCGTCCGGATGTGTGAGAAACGGAAATTCCACTCAGGCCGGGGGATATGTCCTCTCTAAGGAATGGTCGTGGGAACATGAGGTCAAAATTCTGGACCACCCATTTAGGTCACTTTTTCCAGCAATTAGGGAAAGGAAAGCGGACACATCACACTTATAATGAAAATTAAATAGGACTTTGCAAAAACTGGTTACTGTTTCTTTTTCAAATAGGAATTTTCGACTTGCAAGGGGGTGTTCATTATCATTTAATGTCACAGTGCTTTCGTAAACAGAATTACAGTTCACTCTCGATAATACGAACCTCTCGCTAGATGCTCAGCCCTAGAAAAACTCTTGATATTTCGAAATAAACAATACGTTTAGTACACTCAATATTTCGAAGTAAAATATGTGGCTGGCCGGAATAGAATATGTGATAATTTGAAGTGATGTTTTAAAACTCTCAACAATTCAAACACTTACTATCATGTAGAGTCCTGCAGTAAACAGATTGGACCTTTCAAATTTTGTGTTGTATTATTTCTGCTTGTCCCCTGTAACGTAGTCCCTTTGATGACCATTGGAGTTGACTGTGATAGAAGCCAAAGTATCACAAAACTAATTACGCAAATTTCCCTGAAAATCATGTTGGTGCGGACATTTTTCATTTATTCTAGCAAAAACTATTGACAAAGTTATTAATTGCCATAAAACAAAATATAACACATTTTCCTCAAAAATTAATTATGTACTGTATATATTCTTTTAGTAGTTGTTTTTAATATATAAATGTAGTATTTTAATATACAGAGGACTTTTAACTTCTGTATAATATTTATACTGTATTTAATTTGTGCTTTTTAAAACACTTAAAATAATTTTATACATATGTGCAATTGTTGCTTTATTATATAGTTTCAAATTTAAATGTGTTGGAAAAAATTTCTCTTCATGTATTTTGGGAGTTTTTTTCTACCCTCTCGATAGTTCGAAGTTTTTCATTGGTCCCTTCAACTTCGAATGTCAAGAGTAGACTGTATATTAAAATCTAATTTCAGTGATAAAATAAATGCAATACAGCATTGTAACAAGTTCATTTTATCACAGGGAGAAATAGAGCAAATTGATTACTGAAGAGAAAAAATTACAAAAATAATGTGAATAATTTAGATATTTTTATGTATTTATATAGTATAAAAAATAAAATGTTTTTGGTTTTTGTATCCTTTATAAAAGGTAAAAAGCACAGGAATGGAATATGAAAAACTGCTATATTACATATAAGAGAAAAGTGACTCACTCACTGATCGCAAAATCTCTGGAACTATTAAATCTAGTCTTGAAATTGGGCAGACATGTTCGTTTTGTTGAGTTAAGATCCGCTATATATATATATAAGAACGCCTTTTGCAAAAATCGACTCCCAAGGGTGGTTGCAAAGCCGCTATAGACCAGTGGTATTCAAACTGTGTTCCGCGAAACCCTGAGTTTCCACAAAACACACCTAAGGGTTCTGCGAGTTAAGAGATGGAAAGGAAAATCATAAGTTGTGTATACAAAACAGATTTATGTGTTCTCTATTAAGTTTGTGCAAACATGGAATATCTAAATCCTTGCTTCCCAGAGCAACTACTACGGGGAAACTTTTAACAAATATGCGATTCTGGACAGCCTCTTTTTTTTTTTTTTTTTTGCGTATTTTTTGCAACTTTTAATTCTTTGAATACGCAAGTTGGGAGTCATTACAGGGGATACGCTATGGCAAAAATTAAACCCAACAAAAGTGATAAAAAGATCATTTGTGTTTCATGA
>BMAO01018736.1:0-27461 GCA_019973975.1 Trichonephila clavata | reverse complement strand
TGCCCCTCACGCAATAGGGTAGGTAGTCTACAGGCACATCCTTGGGCAAGGGACGTACCAGACGAAGACGAGCGTTTTTGCAGCATTGTATCGCATGTCTCGGGGCGTGGAGTCGAATCCTCATGGTTGACGGTAATGCAGAGCACTTGAGGATCACTGCCATTCTTGGAAGGGTGGCAATAGACAACTCGATGGGCACTGGCTTGCCCTGGTGGAGAAAGTAGTTGGCATGAGCAAAATAGATAGACATGCTTCTGAAAAAGAATGATTTCTGGCTGGCTGGCCTTATATAGGCTCGAGGAGCGTGACGTACAGGCATCCATATTCCAAGGCTTGCGATGCGAGCGTTCCACGTGGGGTTCCAACGCCCGTTTCCAAGCTGGGGGATGACCAGGCGCCAAGGAAGGGGTCGTCTCGATGCATTTCCCAATCATCCAACCACGTTAATAGTCTCACGTACACTCCGCTAGGCGCGTGCAGTTTTTGAGATTCAACGTATAGGCCTCCTTATTGTGAGGTTGATGGGCTTCCCAAACTCGGCGAGACGGGGGACGACCCAGTTGAAAGAATCTCAACTCGACGCCTGGATCCCACGTCAAATCCAAATGACTGGTAAACACGACCACGGTCTTTCCAAACGACCGAGGCACGTGCACCCCGAAATTGGTTCAAAGAGGATGGTGTAAGGATAGTCGTGCTCGTAATACGTGACTCGATCGGGCCAGCGACCCAAATTACCAAACACGATCGTCGTGCGATGTCGACACTGGTCCAATAAATGCTGGATCATTCTGACACAAAGAGACTTGCTTTTTTAAAAAATAATACTTTTTTGTTGGACACGGGTCCAATAAAGGTTGTACATTCGGACACAAAGAAGAGACTTGTTTTTAAAAAATTATACTTTTTTTGCAACGGGTCCAATAAATGTTCGGACACACAAAGAAGGAGACTTGTGTGTTTTTTAAAAAAATAATCATTTTTTTATTGATCATGATCATACTCTACAAGATAGATTCAGAGGTTGCATGGCTTTAAATCCAACAGAAGGTCGGATACAAGGGAGAGTTTGGCATGACAAGTCCAGGGCTCCATCGCCAATCGTGTTCAAAAGTCTCCAGGAAGGTGATGAGTTCATTGTTTTCATCAAAGAACGGGCACCAGGTGGAGCACCGAGGGTTCGGGTCCAGAGAAGGACGTTAGGAGTTGTCAAGCAAGCAGGCTTCGGGCTCTGGCACGGATCTGGAGAGATGAGCTCAGGTTCTGGAATCGGCTCAGGTTGTGGAATCTGCACAGTGGCGGAGAGAGGAGCTGAGTTGTGAATCTGCACAGTGGCGGAGAGGAGCTGAGGTTCTGGAATCTGCCACAGGTTGAGGATAGAGTAACTCAGGTTGTGGAATCTTGCACAGGCTGGGGATAGAGTAGCTCAGGTTGTGGAAACTGCACAGGCTGGGGATAGAGTAGCTCAGTTTGTGGAATCTGCACAGGTCTCTGGATGCATCCTCGTTTCTTGGAGGGGCGCGTCTCCTCCCCCGATCGCTTCAGTCCAAGCACTGGGTCGGAGGCGTAGCTTGTAGGCGATTTGATCCAACGTTTTTTTTTCGAAAATCTCCCAGGTGAAATTCCTTCGAAGGAGCTGAGGGAGCAGGGATTCGGGGATCAGGTCCAGACCCAAAACGGTTTTTGAACCGTCAACAGCAAATAGTGGGTTCCCGCCGGGATCGGATAGGCCGTGTGTGGCTCCAAGATGGTCCGATGGTAGAGCATTTGGTCGTAGGGCTCGAAACTCTTCTCGTTCACGTTGGGTCGGGCTCGACACTGGAGACTGGAAGGGGGCAGTTCGTAGAGCAGCAGGGGCACGTGCGTCGTTTGAATGAAATGCACTTCTCCGGGGTGCACCGTTCTCAACCCAAAGGTAAAGTCTTTTTTCACAAAAAACAGGTTGCCATAAATGTACACCATCCTCTTGTCGGTATTTTTGAGCAAACGATCTGGATTTTTCAAGAGGCTTTTGGACACTTTTCCCCACAGGATCGCGTTGGGTCGAAATTCGTTCACGTGCTTGGCTTCCAGCACGGCCCGCTTGAAATTGTCCATCAACGTCTTTTGGTGGTACCACGGATCTTGACGAAATAAGGTAAAAACACGCGTTTGGCGTGAGGCTCCTGGTAGAGGATGCCCGCTCGCACCTGGCCTAGTTGAGCGGCATATTCCAACGCATCGGTTTCTCGGGCAGCGTCACGGGCACCACGGTGGAGGAGAGGTGCTCGGGGAAGACATCCATGCTGCAAACTGACGAGAAGCGTCGACCCGCGTCCTCCTTTTATACGTTTCAGACAGGATGCGAGTGAAAAATGGGGTTGAGAGGTTGGTGGAGAATGGCACACATGCCTTGCACGGCAATCCAGCGATGACATTGCGTCTGGTGGCAAAAGGACATTCGCCTCGTGCATGGGATTTCAAGAGCATGACGGGATGCGTTTGAAAGGACTGAAAGCGCTCCATTTTCTTGAATGTCTTTAAAGTCTTGCTTGGAACGAGAATCGGTCACACAGAGGGTGCCGACATTGAGATAATGTAAAGAGTTGAACACTTTATGCGCCCCGACGCGATCCGAAGCATACGAGACGACCCCGTTGGTGAGCGTGAAACCATGGTCTCTTAGACACAACACGGTCAGACCGTGCGTATGGAAAAAGACTTGAGCGTGGTGCTGGGGAAATCGATAAGCATAAGGAGGGCGTCGTCGAGACGAGGAGAAACGACGTCGTCGAGGGTCTTGGGGAGAGTTTAGTTTTGGGGGCTCATGAGAAGACTCTGGGTGTGAAGGAGAACCCATGGAGGGCAAAGGGGAACCAGGGGCGCATAACAGGCTCAACACATTGTCCGTGTCGGTCATGTTGAAAAAGAGAAGCTGCAAATTATGTGCTCTGAAATGTAATCTGCAAAGTGTTTGCTCTTAAACATTCTCTCTAAAAAAAAAAAAAAAACTTTTTTTTTTTTTTGTAAGGATAAATTAATTTCTTGTCTAGCTAGAGTTGTTCTCTTCTAGTGCTGCGTGTATTAAAACTCCGTGTTCTTTCAAAGTTTAAAAGCTTTCTACCACCCCCTCATTTCATTTACTCGTCTAGTGTAGTGTGCTTTGAAATTTTGTTTCTTTTTTATTTATCGTGTCCGACCATGTCTGTTGTTTCGGATGCATGTTATTGTGAACAAGATTGTTTAGTGTTCTCGGGAAAAGAGCCCCCTCATGATTGTGTGATTCACGTTTTATTGGAATCGATGGTGTTTCAAGAACGAGTGATGCACGGTGAACCCACCGAAGCACGATTGAAACAAATTTTAGAGATTGGACAACACTATTTACCCCGGGCCATGCATTGGACGGACGAAAATAGTAAACGTTGGCAAAGGATGTATGACGTGATCCAGAGTGGGTTTCCCAAACCCTCTGTCGGAAGCGAATAAAGTTTAAAAGATTTGTCAGCAGCACATAAAATTTGAAATATCTTTTAGACGCAAACAAAGTTTGAAATATCTTTCAGAAGGAAAGTTTGAAATATTTGTCAGACGCACATAAAATTTGAAATATCTTTCAGAAGCAAAAATAAAATTTGAAATATCTTTCAGAAGCAAAAATAAACTTTAAAACATTTATCAGATGCAAATAAAGTTTACAACCAATCTCTGTAAAAAAAAAAAAAAAAAAAATTTTTTTTTTTTAGAAAGATTGGAGAGTGTTTAAAAAAGGTTGAGCCTTCCACTCGAGCTTTCATTTGGTTTGCTCTGTTGTCAACATTTCTTATTCTCTTCATGATGACCTCGTTCGATTCTCTCCTGGGTGAATTGGAAAAAAAACATTCTCCCAGTTTTGCGAGACAACGTCTCACGCTGGTCGTCTTATAGACGACGCTTGCAACGTTTAGCGGGTATTGTGAAATTTCAACAACTCGCGACCCACTTTCCCATTCCCGTCCAGGTGGTCTTGAGCGAGCATGGATTCCATCTTTCCGATTGTGTCTATAGTGCAGATGCCTGCACGGAAGGACCCGACACTTGCCATTGTTTTAATGTCTTTGACGCCCCCGAACACTATTTTATCGTGAAACGCTTCAATCATGTCGTCGTACGGGACGGGTCTTTACACCCGCTCGAATGTTTGACACGAGCTCACTATCAATGTTGGAGACAGGGACCCGTGGATCCTACTCTTTCTGCCACCTTGAAAGGTGCCCCTGCTTGGCTTCCGGCTTCCCGGAGATGATGCCATCCATTTTGAAAGAACGGACATGACCCTCACAGGATCTTCCTCCTGTCTAGCCAATCCAAAAGCACTTCCTGCGCGTCGCTCTTCTCTCAAAAGCACGATTCGGACGCCTTTTTGCCTCATACGAGACAATGGAGTCTGACAAAGCCTTTCAAATCTACCTGGCCGAATACCACGAGGCCCATTTGGCCGAGTACATTACTTTTATGATGCAGTTTCGAGCCCAGTTACAGACTCTCACTCCGTCCGACGTCATTGCTCTTTCCCCCGTGGACCTGGGAGACCTTTTACGGAAATTGTTGCCCCATCCCGAGCCCATTGACGACCTGCCCACTTTCGAATGTCTCACCTCTTCTGAACCTTCCGAACTTTACAGTGATTACCTCGAACAGCAGGCGGCCCAAGGCAAGGGGGCCTTTCTGCAAGCTCTGTGGACGGTCTTGGCCCTTCCCAAATTGTATCGATTGGCGTACAAGGCCTGGAGGCGACATGGACCTCAACCGTTGGCCCCTTGGATTCTCTTGGCTCAAGCCGTCTTGGATGGCTGTTTTGCACTCAAATGGCCCGAAAGCGTCTTCCAAATACCCGAGACGTGTTCCATCTGTCTGAGTCCGATGCATTGGCCAGAAAAGACACATTGTGGCCATGTATTTCACATGCGGTGTTTACTGCAACATCTGGAGGTGAGGAATACCTGTCCTCTCTGCAGGGCGCCCAACCCCATACGAGCAGCCTCGTAGAGGAGGGGGACAGGGATTCCCCAGAAAAATGGGAGATGGATGACTGGAAAGGAGCATAGCTCGGGACCAGTCATTCATCTCCCATTTTTTTGGGCCACTCTCAGAGTCAAGGTTGGAAACGACCCGAAAAAAAACTCTGACACAATTTTCAGAACATTGTGTAAGATGTAAGACCAATAAAATGTGAAAGATGAAAAGCAAATCATGGTGACATTCCATATATTATACAAATTTAGGGTTTGGAACAGCCATGGGAGAATGTTTGCTGGAAAGGAGCATAGCTCGGGACCAGGAATCATTCTTCCATTGGGGGGGGGGTTGGAAACGACAAGAAAAAAAACTCTGACACATTGATTCAGACTGTGGCTGAAACATTGTGTGTAAGATTCACAATGGAAGGTTGACACATTTTTTCAGACTGTGCCTGGAACATTGTGTAAGATTCACAATGGTAGGCTAATAAAAAAAATATCGCAAAAGCCAAAAAAAGAATGTGAGGCAAGTTTAAAATATCTTTCAGGAGCAAATAATATTGACAACCAAACTCTTGGCAGATTGAAGAGCTCAAAAAGTTTAAAACATTCTTTCTCTCTAAAAAAAAAAAAATTTTTTTTTTATTTTTTTTAGAGAAGCTTACATGATTTAGTTTCAAAGGTTTGCTAGTAAACTCAAAAGTTGAGAGATGGCTGAACGAGGTCGAACCAACCTTTTTACACTATTGTTTTTCCAACGCCATGTATTGGAAGAGATTCTGTCCACTCTATTTCCTTGCAACAAATTTTTCAATATTTTATTTTCAACTGACATATTTTGTACTTTGGCGTTCAACTCATATTCTTTTGTTTTCAACTCATATTCTTTTGTTTTCAACTCATATTCTTTTGTTTTCCATTCATATTCTTTTGTTTTCCATTCATGTTCTTTTATTTTCCATTCATATTCTTTTGTTTTCAACTCGTCAAGTTCCTTTTTCAACACGTCGTTTTCCCTTTGAATCAAATCTCTTTCCCTTTCCATGAGGTCGTTTCTCGCTTTCATCTCGTTGAGCTTTGGGTCGTTTTTCGCTTGCATTTCATTCATCTTTGACCTTAATATCAGCTTGCGGTTCATGGCACATGCTTCTTTTGTTTTTTCATTCATCCTATTTTGTTGTTTACGAGACAACACATACACATCGTCTCTCATGCATTGAAAGCAACACTCGGCTCCCTCCTCGACATACACTATTTTATTATCGTATAGATTCAAATGCAGAGGTGTGCATTCCTCCGTTTCCTCGTAGCGCGGATACAAGGGAATCACACAATTTAAACATTTCCAGCCCGTCACATGGATCGGTACCCCCCCCCCCTCTTACATTATACCATGGGTCCCATACACGCTTGGCAGCCCAACTGGATACATTTTTATTTCCCACAGTAATTTTTCTATTCCCCTTGGAAAGAGGGTACAGAGAAACGCAATACTATACGGGTGCAAGGGTCGATTGATGTGAAAATGAGACGCATGTTGCTTAAATTGTCAGGACCCTTGTCACACGAGGGTTGACTCACGTAGACGATGGTTCGCACCACACGCCAAGATGGCAACGTCGTGAGATGGCTCGCCTCCAATGTTCCAACAACACCCCTATTGGAATGATTCTCTGTCTTTTCTCGACATACCAACGTTGTAATGCCTACACTTCATAGGTCGCTGCTTTCCCCCAGCTTGACTTGTCTCATTTTCATTTACCCTCCCTGACCTACCTCCATTACATGGGTCGTTGCCCAGCGTGACAAGTCTCCATTTCATTTGTCACCTCCATTTTCATCCAGGATGAAACTATTTTTTTTTCTCGCGCCCCATATTTTTTTCAGAGGAATTTGAAAAAAAATTTCAATCAACACACCCTAAGGGACACGATTCTGGCCCCCTTTCCAAAAAGGTCGTTTTCCATTTTCAATCATTTTTGAAAGGGTCACGGTGCTCGACTATTTTTTCGACCGACTGTATATAGCTGCAAAATGAAATAGGTTACCTAAGTGAACTTTTTTTCTCCACTAGTCGCATCAAACCAAATTGATGTTGAAAGTGGAGGTTATTTCATCCTCCGTAAGGCCCTTCTCCTAGAATTTTCATTTATTTGAACTTTTGAAGAAAGTTTTGGCTAGGAAATACTTTGCCTATCAGAGGGACCCCATTGTAGATTCCTACAAGTAACTTAACAAGCAGTACAACTGTGAAGGTAGGCTCAAGTTAGTGGGGATCAATGTTTATATTAAGAAATCAAAAAAAGTTTTCTGTTTTGGTCGGATATATTTAACATTTGCTCTAAATATAAATGTTCCTATAATTTTGACTTGACCTATTCTTTTACTATCGGTCACCTCTCGTTGAATTCGGAGTAGGTTCTTCAGAGAAACCTAAAAAATGTAATTCTAAATCAATCTATAGATTATAATGTTTTCCGTCATTATGATTGGTGATTCTCCACCAAAAACAAGTTATGGCTTTAAAACATGAAACGAAACTGTTTTAGAATTGGATGAAATTTCACAATTATCTTTTTCTTCCTTGGGCTATAAATCCCTAATTTGCACTTCGAAACTACTCGAAAAAAAGTAAAATAGAAGGGTCTGAATATTAGATGACAAAAGCTTTAAAATAATTTAATATTTTTTGTGACAGTTTAAATCAAAATAACTTTTCATGTTTCACACACATGCGTTAACTGGATAGAAAAACTACAAGTTCACACATAGGTGTTGCTATTAGCACTTTAACTTTCTCTAAAACACAGCCCAACCTTGAAAAGTGTTCGAGTACATCAGAAAAAACAACGGAGAAATTCACATTATTCCACTAATTTGTTTTAAAGTATGACAACATTTAGAACAAAGAATTAAAATCGGGAAAATGTTTTTATTTTTTATTCGGTAAAGAGAGATCTCTCATATGTATAAGAGGTTAAAATAAAATAGCAAAAATAAATGTCCGCTGTCAATCATTATTAAATCTAAATATACTGAATGAAAATATTTTAAATTGTTGGCCATTAAAATTGCAACACCATGAAAAAAAAAGCAAATACAAAGAAGATATTTGTACGTAAACATTAAAATGATTAAATTTGCTAGCAGTTTGGAAGTTTTTAGGGGTGCAAAATTAGTAGAAACAGCTGCCACACCCACTTAGCAGCTAAAATGGCTCTTACCTGGTTAAGCATGAAGTCGAACAGAGCTTGGATGACAGATCATTCCATAGTGCTTTAAGCCTTTGCCATACGTTTATGCCACTTTTAGCTCGATAGGAGTAGCGGGGCAGTCTCTCAGTAGTAAATGAAGAGATGTTTTTAGAGGGTGAAAGATCTGGAGACCACTCAGGCCAGAGCAACAATCGAATACCCTGTGTACAGAGGAAGCTCAAAACACTACATGCAACAAGTGGTTTTGTATTATCTTGATAGAAGAAGGTGTTTTTGCTGACCTCGAAGATAGGGCATAACCACTATACATAAGATTTCAAAAATATACTTATATCACTTCAAATTACCTTCGATCTGTATTAGACATATGCGTGTCATGTACCCAATGACTGTCTAATCTATCACAGCTGGTTCACGGTCAGTATGCCAAAATGGTTTCCTAGGAGACTACGGACACGTATACGGTCATCAGAATACTACACGCAGAACCTGGACTCATGTGAAAAAACGACATTATGACAATTTTGTTGCCGTTGGGTGCACCAGAGTTGCTGTATCTCTCCTTGCTACCTTGACACGGGAAGCTGAAGTAATGGTTGCCATACTGAGAGTCCCCACGCTGCTGCAAGCGTCATCGGTCAGCACGAGCGGATACTGTGCATGCTGCAAAGATTCCCATTCCCCTACTAATGGTCTGGGATGTGTTTGTATTCTATTGCTGGGCTAACCTCACAATATGTCTATCCTCTACGGCGTTAATTATGAGAGGGTGGGGATATCCTGCATGCCATTCAGTAAGACCCTCTGCAACCCATTGATTCCATATTCGTATGACAGTGACTGGATTTCGACCAGAGAGAAGGTTAAGGGGGTCACTTCACAAAAGTCGATCCAAAAATCGATTTTTCAATTTTGATTGAAAAATAAAAAATACCACTCTTTCTCTTTCTACTGCAATTTAAATTTTTGTTCTAGTTGAATTAGAAGTATTTTTAATATTTTTTTAAAAATTTGTTTACATCCGTCAAACCCAAAACCAGCTGATTGCCACGCCCTTTTCATTTCAAAACAAAAGACACTTGCTACTTTTCAGCCTCATCAAATATTTTAAATTGATTAAAAGGATTTATTTTGATCCGTAACTTGTTCAGGAAAGAAGTGAAGTGAATAATTGTAGCTGTTTGTTTACTTTCTGGAAACTCGCGTGTTGTTTTTTACCTCTTCAAATATTTTACGAATTTCTGCGATTGGAAACATTGTTTCTATCAAAACCTTTTTTAACATGTTTATGTTTAATAATAAAACGTTTAAAAAACGAAAGTTTGGAAACAAAGGTACAAAAACCCAAACTTTCCAGAAATTAAATGCGTCATAAGTCAGAATAATGAATTCAAATTATACATGAATAATTCAACTTTAAAAGCTATAAGTTAGGTAAGTCAAATAAAGAGTACGTTTCCTTATAGATTCATTTGAAAGTTTTTTTTGAAATAATGAACATTCTACTGTTTTATTGTGCTTTGAAACCACATTTATTATAAATAAAATGTAAAAAACAAGGTATTTACATAAATTTTGGTTGCCAAATCCAAAGTTTGGTTCTAAAGTTGTTGACATGTTGTGACTTTTGTGATGTTATTCAAACATTTCTTAATACCAGGTTTACTAAAACAGTAGTTAATCAAAAAAGATACAAAATTATATGAAGTAAACACTGGGCATTCATATGCTATTATTTTTATTGGAAAAGAGAAGCAACTGCGAAAATATTTTGTTGAGTTATGAATTGTCACGTCCACCAAAGTGGTTTTACGAGTTCATGCATGGCATTAAATAACACGACACAGAAAGTAGCCAGTCTATGGTATTATATATATAACTCTGCTGTCGAAATGATATCATTTAATAATGCAAGTCCTATTGTACCGGTGTTTGTCTATGGCATTTGGCAAAAAAGGGGTCATGTTTCTCTGAATGGTATTACAGCAGTTAGTGTGAACACTGGGAAAGTTGTTGATGCCGAAAAACTATAGAGGAAATACTCAAGTAATTTTAACGACAATGCACATAACATTGAGTGTTCGGCAGATTACTTCGGAAGTAGTAGGGGGATGAAAGTTGAAGGTGCACGACACAATTTACGATACACAAATTACGATTTACTAATTGCGACAAAATATTTGGGTGATGAGGACTTTAAAGCATACAAAGCAGTTTTAGAATCTTAACCTTAGAAAGATGTCAACATTAAAACATTAGAATGTGATGGTCATGTTGAGAAAAGGATGGAGACATGACAGGGCATTAAAATCAAAATTTAAAGGCAAAAATCTTGTGGACAAAAAATCTCTAGGAGGTCGTTATAGATTAACAGATGCAGTAATAGACAAATTGTAAAGATACTATGTTTCGTGTGGCGATTTGAAGCAACTCAGAAAACTTGTCAGTCATGATGCAAACTATTTGGGCTATATTTTTTTCATAAACTCTCCACAGATTTGAAAATAAGACACGGCTTATGCCCCATGGGAGGTGATTCGTGGTGTGAATATAATAGGTTCATACTGAAAGGTGACACATATAAGCTTAACACAACTCACCTATTGCAATTAGCAATTGCATTAAAAAAGTATTTAGAGATTTCTCTAGTCTCGAACTTTTATTTATGTGCTTTCACGGTAAAACTTAAAATTTCAATGAAACCTTAAATTGTATTTGATTTATAGTTCCAAAAACTGTATTTATACAATTAGGAACTTTAAAAACTATAGTATTTGAAGCTAGATTTTTATATAATCAAGGTTTCATTACCAAATTAAAAGTTTTAGGTGTATTAAACATTCAAACCCTGGATTTTACAAATGTCGAGCGTTGGAAGAAGTAGATCATGCGCATATTAAGAAAGCAAAATAGGCAGTTTTACAATGAACCGAAGAAGCTAGAACTAAAAACAAACAATTAAAATGTAGACAAGAAGATGATCTTGCATATGATACCAGAAATCCAAGTTGTGATTCTGGTACGTATTAGTTAATAGTAAATTTTTACTTTAAACCACTATTTCTCAAAAGTGTAAATTTCAACACAAAAGGAACATTTTTGAAAAATCTACTTAATTTATAGCTTTGAAACTTTTCACATATGTTAACACTATACAAATAAATATTTTAATGAGAGATTTTGTCAAAAAAATTATTCAAAAAAATTTTATGGATTAAAATGTACAAGAATTTTCATCGTTTTAATAATTTTGACGTGTTACTCCACATATGAATTTTTTTAAAAAAAACTAATCAAAATTTTGAAAAATGCTCTCATTAAAATAATAAAAACAATACAATAAATCTACACAAAAAAATTCATGACTGTACAACTTGTCAATTTTTCAAAAATGTTCCTTAAATTTGGTCATTTTTAACATTACGGAGATAGGGAAAAGGCTGCGTGAAGTGACCCCCTAATCCATAAAACGATAATCCACACTCTCGATAGGCAACAATCCTACCTCTATCGAATTCCGACACTTGCTGGAGAGCATTTCTTCTTATTATTCGAGGTATAGCACGATATTCTGTGCAAATTACTACCTTACAAAACGCTTTCCCACAGAGAAATTCACTACACAATTTTTCTTTTATGCAGTGCTTCAGATCCGTTTCTCCCTCCTGAGTCCTCTAAATTCGCTGAAATGCTATTCATTTCATATCTGAAATCTCTTCTTCCTTTCATGTGATTCTGACATTCTTCCCATCATTCCTTCTTAGTGTTTCAGTTTTAATGGCAAGTTATGTATGAAAAGAGTAAATGATAAGATCTGTCAACTAACGAGGACATTTTTTTTAATTGTGTACTGTGGTGGCAAAAATTTCTGCATACACTCATTTTTTGCCTAGTCTTATATCCTTGACTTAATTTTTCGTTATATAATCAATGTACTACTTTACCTATTGCTATTATTAGTCCGAATGTATTTTTCCATGTTATTTGTATAATGTATGTAAGAAAAATAGTTTCCTTTATATTTTGAAGAAAAAAAGACAAGCACAAGGTCATTGTAGTATTAAGTGATTGTGTTTTCAACCAATTAGGTAGCAATAGTGATGAAGGGTTGTAAGTAGAATGGGCAACATTTTTAGTGCTAAAGTGGTCAATATTGACCATTAGGGATTGATGGCAACCTGCAAGAGATCCACATCAATAAAAGAAAAATTGAGGGTGCATGAGGTGTAAATTTGAATCTACGATAGTGGCTTTCATTTAAGCCCGGGCGTAACACTAATTTTGGCTTAAAATGAATAGAATAATCCGCATACACAAATGTTACCTATTTACTTACGTAATATATTATTATAATATGAGCACCAATTTATTTCACATAATTAAAATTCAAGAATTAAGAACCATATTTATTTATGGGAAGCCATCTTCTCACGAATCACCGAATGCAAAAACGCGCCAAGGGTATCAAAAGATGGGAAATAATCTGAGGAATTTGACGATTTAAATCCCTAAATTACAATTGGTTAAAAAGATATTAACTAAAAACCTTTGGCATAATTGGCCAACCCTTGTAAAATGCCATCTGTCGTGCAGAGACTCTAAAGGACGGCAGGGGCAGGGAAAAAGATTTCAAACAGTTCCGCTATGCAATCCATACTTCCTTCCTTCCTTCAAACAGAAATCAATCAATCTGGAATCGGATAGACCATTTATTTTGCCAGGACACGAAATAATTTTCCTTATAAAATAATGGTATTTTGAGTTTTTGCGTTTTTTTTCTAAAATGAGTCAGTTTTGACGCGTTTTCACAAATATAATGTTTCAATCACTCTGTGCCCGTTCTCATCAACGTGATCCATCGAGCCTATGTGCCATTAAAAGCCTTTGTCTATTGCTCAGTTATTTTATAAATTTTATAATTTCAATTCAATTAATAAATGTCTAAAACTTAATATAATCTTTCTTTAGTTTTTCCCTCTTAGGTTCACTACATTTAGAAATTTAAATCTTTCAAATTAAATAGCATTGCACCAGCTATTAAAAACTCATTTGAAGTTGATGAATTTCCAAAAATTCAGTATCAGGTAATCAAGGGTCCAAAACTGAAAAACATTGCAAGTAGTCTACGAGACAAAAAAAATTTCGAATCTCTGTTCTAATGTATTAAATGCAGATGTGTGTTGCAGTTTAAAGTGCATGGGGGTATTGGAATCATGGGTACACTTTCATTTCAGCCTTTAATAAAAAGTACAAAATAATACTTTTGAAGGGAGAATGTTACTCTCTATATGCTTCAAATTGCTTCTAAAGTACTACTACTACTGACATTAAAATGTTGAAAATATATTCCTGAACAATTATTTTTTTTTATTTATTTTTATTATTATTGTTATTATTATTATTTTTTTTTTTTTTGCTAACAAAAAACCGATCTGGATGACCAAGGAAAATGACTTTACTTGAAGATAGGGCATTGCAGAAGATTTTACTTTCAAACAAAAAGCTTAATTCATCACAAACCTTGACTTTGCCAATGAATGTGAATGTGTTCTTAAGCATTGTAAGAAGACTGCTGAAAATTAAATGGCGAGTCTCCAAAGTTCGACCAAACCTATTACTTAACGATTTTCAACTCAAGAAGCGTGCGTGTGTGTGTGTGCGTGTGTGTGTGCGTGCGTGTGTGTGTGCGTGCGTGTGTATTATTGAAATACTAATTAAAGCATCATAAATATCTCCTAGTTAATACCTTAAGGGTTTTATAGTCTCTGTTCGGCTTTCCCAGCTAGTTGCACTTCGAGGATCAGTTAGGCCTGTGATTTAATAATATGGTTCATCGAAATGTTGATAAAGAAAAAAAAAATTACAGTCTTCTAAAGATGTTTTTACGATGTCATTAAAGACCATATTTAAAGAGTGGTTACTATGAGTCGATTGTACGTGAATTTAACTTCCTAATTCTAGACAGTATTCCTGATTGTTTGCCTCTCATATTGGTTTCATTATCATAGGCAAATGTATACCTAATGTTTTAAGTTTCTCACACATTAAATTTGAAAGTTGCTTCCCAGTCAATCCTTCAACTGGAAGAAAACCTAACAAACGTTCATATATTTTAATGGTAATTTCATTAAGATTAGGTTTCTCAATACATACATATCGTACCAAAAATGTCATTTGTTTATCTTACTGGCATCACGAGTGCAATCTAAAATTATCGAATAAATTTCGATGAATGAATATTTAAAAAATATATTTAAATTACGTATGAAAAGTATATAAAATAATTGAAAAATTGTTTTGCTTTGATACAAAATTTAAATTCATCTAAAATTGACACATTTGAACTAAAAATCGATGCTGGAAACTTTCCAAAATCTTTTCGTAAATTAAAAACAGACACTGTATTTATCTATATTAAATATATATACAGGGTGCTTCAAAAAAATGTATACACACTTTAAACTATTGTAGTTTTCCCCCTCTACAAGGCTAATGTTATATTTCTTCGCCAGGTGCCAGCATAATCGTCCCTCTATGTTATATTATCAGTTGGAATTTGTAATATCAACATGGGGGACGTACGTTTGAGTTTTGAAGAACGTAAGCAGGTTATTAAGTGGTACCGGAAGTTTGAGAATGTAAATGAAGTTCAAAGACAGTGGAGAAGGGAGTATGATACAGAACCACCTTCAAGATTAACAATTACACGCATACGAGACAAATTCGAAGTTCATGGAACAGTGTGTGATGTGCATGAAGGTCATTCAGGTCGGCCTCGAACAGCTACAAGTGATGAGTCATCAACGGCAGTCTTGGAACTGTGTGTGTTTCAACGCTCTCCTAACAAATCTTCAAGGCAAGGGGCACGTGAAAGTGATGTAAGTGCTAGCAGCGTGCTACGCATTCTGAAGAGAGGCAAGTATCGTGTTTACATTCCAAGGCTGGTGCAACAGCTAAATGACGACGATCCAGATCGAAGGTTGCAATTTTGTGAATGGATTCAGGAGATGGTGATACGTAAACCGGGATTTATGGGTAGCATCATTTGGTCGGATGAAGCCCAATTCAAACTTAATGGAACTGTCAATAGGCACAATTGTGTTTACTGGGGTGAAGAAAATCCTCATATTACAATTGAAAAAGCTGTAAATTTGCCTGGTGTAAATGTGTGGTGCGGTTTGTCTTCAAGGGGACTCATTGGACCTTTTCGATTTGAAGGCACTGTAACTGGTATTAATTACCTAACAATGCTTGCTGATTCCATATTTCCTGCCATTCGTGCATTATACGGTAATGATGAATTTTATTTTCAACAAGATGGTGCTCCGCCGCACTATCACAGGGACGTACGAGCTTACCTGGATCAAAATTTGTCGGGCCAGTGGATAGGACGCAGGGGGCTTTGAAATTTAACTTTGTAGAACGGTAAATAAATTTTCTATGGAAGTTCAAAGTGTGTATACATTTTTTTGAAGCACCCTGTATATATATATATATAGAGAGAGAGAGAGAGAATTGGTAACTACGTGAAGACATTCTTATAAAGATTTTACAAAATAATTATGACGTCTGAATACAACATTTAACTTTTTTTTCGACAAACACACTTATACATCTGTACATAGAACTCACAAAAGATACAATTGTGATTTACATAAATTTCAATTTAAAAAGATTTTTCTTACTTATACAACTCCCACAGAAAAAAATACTTTCCACACATTTTTATCACTAGAAATTAATAATCCTAAAAATAAACTTTAAAACTGACCCCAACAAAAACACTTAAAAAATTACTACAATACTAAAATAACAATAAAAAATACATTATATTTCTCAGTTCAATAAAATTCTGTTGTTTAAGTTTCGTCAAAAAATGCCATTTCGTAATATTTTTAATTACTTAAATAATAACACATGCAGTCTTTTAATAATAACAAAATAATATGACTAAATTTATCTCTCTTTAGATTAAAAAAGAAGAAAAACATTGAAATAACGCATCTATTACTAACCTAATTTAAACTTTGAATACTCAGAAATTTTTTTAAAAACAAAATGCCTTTTCGATACTTAAATCAACACAATAACACAATCACTTACAAAAAATATACTTAAAATAACAAAATAAAATTACTAAATTTATATCTTGATGTAAAAAAAGTTTTAGTAAAAAATTCCTCTAAAAACATGTTACATTGACTTAATATTTGATGATTCAGAAGAAGAAAAATATAAATTTACAATAAGCAACAGAAAAATGAATCACATTTTTTTTTCAAACTGGGGTAAAGTAACGAAAGCTGTGCAATGCCTCAGCCCTGAAATGGAAGTTCTCTTTGGAAAATTTTCGTATCAACAATAATATTTTTATTTAATCCAAAGATAACATTTTGCAGTCATTATTGTCTTAACTATAACTATAATTTGACAATAAAATAACTAATATAATTGACAATAAAATAACTAATATAATTGACAATAAAATAACTAATATAATTGACAACAAAATAATGTAGTTTTCTTTTAACTGAGAGTAATCCCTACAATTAAAATCACTATTAACTTAATGAATTTATCTATTACACATTTAATATATATACTAGCTTTCATGGCCCGGCGTTGCACGGGCTTTTACCGAGTGCATACATATGTGCATTGATAAAAAAAACGTACAAAATGACAAATGAAATTCATAAAGTGTCTTTTTTGAAACTAAATTTTTTAAAAAAATAAAGATAATCAGTTTTATAATATTTTTTAAAAATATATGGCTAACTATGTTTTGCTCATTATTTTACATATGTGTATAAAATGTTTCACATATTCAAGAAATATTTTTTATAAGAATTCATAAAATTATTGGTAATGAATTCAGTGGTAGGAAATTTCCTGAATGAAATCAAAAACTATAATAATTATATAAAATGAGTGAGCTTGTGAATCATGACACAGTTATGAAATAGCAATATAATAAGTAACAAAATATAACATGCATGCAGCTATTTCATGTTTAATTATGTTTTGTTTATTATGGTACATATGTGTGTAAAATATTTTTCATATTGAATAAATATTGCTGTAAGAAGTGGTATATAAATGAAAAAATGTATTACAAAATGATATTATGTTCAGTAAAACAAAGAAAAAAATACTTTGAAATTAAAATTACTTTTGTAACCTGAGAGAATGTTTGAAGTATTACAAGGCTCGGGAAATAGACTGGCAATTAATAATGAAGTATATAATTGATGAACATTGCTATTAGTCTTTCTACGGAAATTATGCTTATTTAACTGAATAAATCTTTTTCTAACAGTTAAAAAAAACATGATAAATGAAATTAATAATAACAGTATCCATTTATTTAATTTTTGTAACATTTAAAACTACCTTTGTATTGGAAAAAAAAATTGTGTGGAACCATTAGCCTGTGCATTGAATATTATATTTAAAGCACAGTTTCCAGAGTGAGGGGCGAGGACCCTGTTCCACATTTCACACCACAATACACAAAATAAGTGTTTACATAAAAAACTGTTTTAATAGTTAATTATCTATACACTTATCTTGCATTATTAATGTCTACATTTTTAAATTTCAGAATCAAAAAATACTAACGCACATATGTACATTGATAAAAGTGTATATTTATTTTAACTTTTTAAATTTCAGACTACCCTTTTTTTTTTAAAGATAAAAAGTAAAGATTATCAGTTTTATTATGTTTTTCAAAGATAATATGCAGGTATTTAATTCAAAAACTTGTTAATTATATTTTTTTCATTATTTTATACATGTAAAATATTTTTCACATGCAAGAAATACTTTTATATGTGATACATAAATGAAAAAAAGTATTACAAAATTACATTATGTTTCATAAAACGAAGGAAAAAATATTTTGAAGTTAAAATAACTTTCGTAACTTTAAAGAATGCTTGAAGTATAATTACACTGTAAACATTACATGGAAAATATGGGTTCAACACATCAAAAAATTTCATACAACTATTAATGATTTATAATTTTAGAAATAACATTTTGTAACATTTATAACTACCTTTCTATTCGAAAAAAAATTGTGTGGAACCAATAGCCTGTGCATTGAATATTATATTTAAAGCACAGTTTCCAGAGTGAGGGGCGAGGACCCTGTTCCACGTGTCACTCCACAGTACGCAAAATAAGTGTTTACATAAAAAACTGTTTTAATAGTTGATTATGTATACACTTATCTTGCATTATTAATGCCTACATTTTTAAATTTTTAAGGGTACCAGCACATCATACACTTTAAAAAAAGAAATTGACTTTTTGATTGCAATTTAAGAAATAGATTACATAAAAAACTGTTTTAATAGTTGATTATGTATACATTTATCTTGCATTATTAATGCCTACATTTTTTAATGTAAAACTGCTTAAATAGTTGATTATGCATACACTTATCTTGCATTATTGCCTACATTTTTAAATTTTTAAGGGTATCAGCACATCAGACACTTTAAAAAAGAAATTGACTTTTTGATTGCAGTTTTAAGAAAATAGAGTGAGGGGCAAGGACCCTGTTTCACATGTCACTCCACAGTATGCAAAATAAGTGTTTACATAAAAAACTGCACATGTCACTCCACAGTATGCAAAATAAGTGTTTACATAAAAAACTGTTTTAATAGTCGACTATGTATACACTTATCTTACATTATAAATGCCTACATGTTTAAATTTTCAAGGGAACCAATATTTTGAAATTAAAATAGCTTTCATAATGTATTACACCATCGACGATACACGGAAAGTTGGGGCTCAACAAACCACAAAATTTCATGCAAATATTAATGATTTATAATTTCGGAAATTAAAAGAACATTGATAAAGAAAAAGTGACATTTTTATTAATATGATATGTATGTGTGTTATAAAACCAACTGAAGAATACTCTCATCATATCCAAAATGCTTTCCAATGAACACCAAAAATCTATTTTATGCACCACGTCATCTGTCAACAATACACAGAAACTGTGTTAGATAAAAAAAGCAAAAAAGTAAGTACCATCCATCAACAATACACAGAAACTTGGGGTAAAACACACCACAAGGTCCATGAACCATTGTAGATTCGACAACTTAATGCATTTGAGAATCAAGGGCATCTTACACTGTAACGTATCACAAAAGCTTAAAGTAAAACTTCACGAAAAACAACATAATTAAAAGAACATTGATAAAGAAAAAGTGACATTTTTATTAATATGATATGTATGTGTGTTATAAAACCAACTGAAGAATACTCTCATCATATCCAAAATGCTTTCCAATGAACACCAAAAATCTATTTTATGCACCACGTCATCCGTCAACAATACACAGAAACTGTGTTAGATAAAAAAAAGCAAAAAAGTAAGTACCACCCATCAACAATACACAGAAACTTGGGGTAAAACACACCACAAGGTCCATGAACCATTGTAGATTCGACAACTTAATGCATTTGAGAATCAAGGGCATCTTACACTCTAACGTATCACAAAAGCTTAAAGTAAAACTTCACGGAAAACAACATTTTTTGTAAAAACTCTATTTGAACCATTTAATTTCCCTTGTTTCTTCGTGTCGTTTACCAAAACGCAAACGTAATGCATGGATGTAGCTCTTGAGAAGGCAACATACAACATCCCATGAGAAAATACTGGCTGGGGCAAATATATTCCTACTTTTTGAAGAGTCTGTCCCTGAGATTTATTAATGGTCATAGCAAACCAAGCCGAACTGGAAACTGTCGCCTTTGAAGTTGGAAAGGTAGATTGCTGTCAGAAGGATGAAGCGTAATTCTCGGAATAAAGGCACGTGAGCCTTTTGTATGCCCAGTCAAAATTTCAGCATCTATTACATTGGGCATCAGTTTCCGAATAATCAAACGCGTTCCATTACACAGTCCTGCAGATGGATTTAAGTTCCTGAGCAACATAATCACGGCTCCTACTTTCAAATTAAGTATGTGTGGTGGCATTCCAGAAGGAGTTATTCCGTTGATGAAATCCAGTTGAAAATTGTTCTGTTCTTCTTGATCTTCAGAAATAATGCTGTCTGCGCTGAAATATGTAACATTCTGGCCTGGAAATCTTGCTAAAACTTGTTCGTTGATTTTCAGAGAATCCTCATTCTTGGGGCATAAAATAGCCTTTCCCGACAGATTTTCCATATCAAAAACAGATGATCCAAAAATTTCATCAACAATGGACTCCTTCACGACACATTCTTCGGGAATTTCCACAATATCTTCTCCTAATTGGCAGTCATTCTTCAAAGTTCCATTGCCGAGATGCAGAAGCCAACTTGCAAAATCCTGTTCATGGGGTTCAGTTCTCATATTCCTAAAGAGTGAAAATTGCTTGAATGAGCTCCAAAGAGGTGAATTCTTCAAGTAAGTCTCAACAATTGCTGTTCTATTAGCATGTACTGCAACAGGTAAAATCTGTCGCCAGTCACCACCAAGAACAAAAACCTTGCCTCCAAACGGTACGTCTAAGTCCATCAGATCTCTGAAAAGCCTGTCAACTGCACTCAAAGCATGATGAGGAGTCATAGTGCACTCATCCCAGGTAATAATCTTCGCCGCCTTAAGAAATTTCCAATCTTCAGTGTTATGACGAACACCACATGATGGGGACACAGAATGGGGACCGGTAACTTGAATCTTGAATGCGCTGTTCTGTCGCCTTCCAAAATTATAGCTGAAATTCCAGTCCATGCAACAGGAACAACAATTTCCCCCAATCCTCTTACTGAATGAATTATGGAATTGAATAAAAAACTTTTGCCGGACCCAGCAAAAGCATTCACACAAAATGCCTTAGATGAAGCCTCGTCAACATCTTGGATTGCAAGAATAACTGCATCGAAAATTGTACGCTGCTCCGGATTCAACATTGACATTAGTCTCTCACCTTCTTGCCTTTCTTCATCTAAGTTGTAAAAATCTGTATTGACATATGCGTGAGAAATGGCAGATTCTGGCAATCCAATGCTCATGAGGGTCATGTTGTGAGCATGAAGTTGATCGGCTATGTTGTGCAATGCAAGATCTACACTTTGCTGCACTGAGGTGTGGAACTCAAAATCTTCAGACAAATAAGATTTGAATTCTTCCCAAAGTGCCAGAGGTGATGTTGGATTACAAAAAACGCAAATAAAAGTAAACAACTGCCTTAACTTTGATGGCATTTGAAAGCTACATGCCTCCCTCAAGCAGTTTCTCCACTCACCATCATCTTCCAACAAATTCCTAACACGACACGCCTCTTTGAAAGAAATCATTTCAACACCCTCAAAGGTTCGTAACTCTTCAAAAGACTTAGCTCCCGGAACATGAAACAGAAGCATCCGTAGATGAAATCGTTCAATGTCTTTCGGACTAACAGAATATAACCTTGACACAATTCGGTCTCCCAATCGTACACGTCTCTCCCATTTATTGTTCTTCCAAACAAAATGCTTCGGAATGTCAGCATATATGTATCTGTTGGCATCAGGATCCGTTCTGTTCAATTCAAACCAAGCTGTCAGCATGGTATTCCTTTGAGCAGCTCTTTCCAGTGCTTGATGCTCTTCATCATCCAAGAAGTACACCGGCTGCATGTTTGGCAAATGCACTGGCAAACGAATGATTGCATGGGATTTCTCGTGCATTTTCTTTTCTAGAAGTCGCCACATTGCTTCAGGCGCAGATACATATCTTGCATTCAAAAAGGTCTGTATCTCATCCCATGTAATTAGCCCCTGGCCATTGTCCTCGAAGACAACCTTTGCACAGTCATGACCCTTGTAAACGTACTTGAAGATATATTTGACGGACTTCAGCGAACTGCAGATTTCCACATTAATATGGGCATTGTATTTTTTGGTGAGGTATGGGTTATACGGCACAATCCACCTATTATCAACAACATTGCCATTTATCACAATATGATTTGCGTTGTCACGACGCCTATACATTGGATAACCATTGATGTTCTCAGCAGTTGTTTCTCTAAATTGCTTGGGGTATCCCTTTGTGCAAACACCATCAACGATACATGGAGCATTGGGGTTCAACACACCACAAGGTCCATGAATCATTGTAGATTTGACAATTTCATGCAATCTAGGATCCACTGTCTTGTCTGGCAGTTCTGCTGAGACTAACCGATCGATGCTCTCCGGGTCCCTTATTTTATCCTCTTCTGCTAATATGAGCAATAGATGCATGTGCGGTAGTCCTCTCTTCTGAAACTCTATGAGATGAATGTCTGCAACTATGCGACCAAAAATACCGTTTTTTTTCAAATCTTGCAAAAGTGCTTTCTTCTTGATGTCGAAAATTCTTTCAACTAAGTCGGGACTATCATGAGGCTTTTGTCCAGGAAAAAGGTTGTCTTTGATCTCTTTCCACTTTGGGTTGCAAGTGAAAGTCAAAAACAAGTCGGGATTACCAAAATCTCTAACAACCGACATGGCATCCTGAAAGTTCTGTTGCATTGCTCTAGGACTTCCAATGAAACTTGATGGCAGAATGAGGGTAACACCTGCCTTCATGCCAGCTTCGGTAGCCAGAGCATTCACGTGGTCAGCAAGACCCAAATACGATTCAACTCGCAGTGTTCTCTGATTGTGACGAATGAAATTCAAACGGTTACCCTCAACCTTAACATAAGAATCCACAACATACTGCTGCATAAGCTTACCTCGATACAAAATAGGATTGAAAATATCTTTCCTAACTGATAAAAGGTGCACATAAAACTGTAACTCGGTTAAACTTTGATGAACGCGAAAACCTTTCTCACCACATGGAAAAAATAAAACATAAGTCATTGGATCGCAGTTAGGATTGAGAGTATTAATCCTGAACAGTTGGCGTTGTTTGGGATAAATGCAGATATCCCGGTTATTTGGTGGAATGCCATCAGAGCTTTTAAACACCATTGCAACCTCATTTGTTTTGGGAGCATTATATCTTCCTCTGTGCTGGTCAGAATCAAGTCTCTTATCACTGATGTACATGGTAACGTTTTCCGACGCCTCATGTCCTTCTTCACGAATCACCTGCTGCTCCAGTTCCCACATCATTTTGTACGCAGCAGCAAAAGGGTTGACTCTTCTAATTATCTCATTAAATCTTCTCATAAGTTCCAGATTGCATTCAGAATTTTGACAACGCTTCATTCGTCGACAAGTAGCAAGTTCAGAATCCAAAACATATAACTGAGCAAATTTTTCTTCTCCTGCTTGAGCTGGATGTAAATGAGAAGTCCTGTGATAAATTTGACCATGAATTCTGAAGCAATATGCTCCTCTACCGGCAGGTGGTACAATCTGTGCGCCCATTGAAGCAAAGGACAGAGCACTGTTGTACGACCTTATGTTTTTCTTGAAATGCTCAGATAAATCATGGCTACCATCCATCAATCCTTTCATTTCTACTGGATATGTTGAAGCTTCTTCAATTATCTTCCCATTATGGCAGCAATGGGTGTAAGCTCCTCTGACATTCTTTTCTGCCCCAAAATACAAACCCCCACATTTCAGACAAACATTGCCCATTTCTCCACAGTTATGCTCTTCAACAACCGGGTAAAGAAAGGTTCTTGCGGCATAAAAAGTTTGTATCTGAAGGAAGTTTTGTTCTTCAGTGACGTTCAGACGGCGTCCTCTTGCATGCTGTGCCATGGTTGACAGTCGGTGACTTCTCTGTTCTTCCGTTTCCTCCGCTCTTCTCTCCTGGTCACGTTATGCCATGGCCGCCAATCGGTGACTTCTTTCTCCTTCAGTTTCAGTGGCTCTTCTTTTGCCTTCTCTAATTGCCTGCCTTCTACGGGCAGCATCACCTGTAATGCTTTTTTTCCGTTTAGGCATTGCAGATGAAAAACAATCAAAACAAAGCGGGGGGGGGGAAACTATTTAAAACTTTAGATCTAGACCTGATTTACAAATTGAATTAATACGATGCAATGATTTTCAACATTAAAACATGCTAAATAAATTACTACAAAATAAAGTTTCAAGCACCTATTTTTACTTTTAAGAAAGACATACACAAAAACAATTTAAAGTTTATCACTGATCTAATATTATGCAAATAAATACGTTACGTTTCAAGAATTACTTTGAAAATCTACAACAAAATTAAAATAGAAACAATCAAACAAAGTAAAAATATTAATTAAAACTTAACAGCTTAACTTTTAAAAAAGACACATACAAAATGAATTTAAAGTTTTGCACTATACTCTACAAATAAATACGTTAGGTTTGAGTAATTCCTTTGAAAATCGACAACTAAACTAAAACAGAAACAATCAAACAAAGTAAAAATATTAATTAAAACTTAAAAAGAGAGTACTTATCTTTTTTTCTTTGACCAATAAATGCTAAAAAATTTTATCTTTTTTTTCTTTGACCAGAGAAATTCAAAAATATTTTAGAAATGGCGGTAAGCCAGAGCAGCCAGATTCACGATTGTCACATAACGATATTCACATAACGATTGAAAAATTTCGATTCACGATTACATTTAAATGTATTGTAAAAAATTTATTGATTTTTGATATTTAAAAAAAAATTAATAATAAAGAATATATAATATGAACATAGGTTTTTTTTTGCCTAAGGAATTTATGTCTCTTTAACTGACTATTTCCGGGGAAAAAAATTAAAAATCAGAAAAAAACCTTTTTCAAGGGGAAAAAAAAAATACGGATATAATTTCGGGTACATGGGTTTCTGGGAACCCTCAGACCCTTATCTGGCTAGAAAAAGTTCTGTATAGGTCTTGGTTAAGTTGCATTTTCATGCTGGATAGTATGGAGCTTAGCAATTGGATGAGTGGCGATCAGGCCGGTAGGTGGGGCTTCGAGGCGATGATCTTTGGCGGCTCGGTTTTGGAATCTGGTGGAAGAGAGAGCGTCTTCCAATTTGGATGTAGTAGTGATGAGGATATTGGCTCAAAAAAGGCTGCCCATGGGGGTCTGAGTGTGTGTAATGATGTGTGGCGACGCAATGTCCAGTAGGAGAAAAAATTTAAGACAAGTATGAAAAAAACGACCGGCGGGTTTCTACGAGGCGGACATCATCCTTCACATTGACCGCGCACGGCAGTGCTGCAGTCATAGTCTTGAGTGTAGCGGGAGCTCTCAGCACTCCGCCACCAGACAGTTAACCAATGTTTGGCTAAATGTAAAATCGCCTATTTTAAATTATTTTAAAAAATCATTACCTTTATTTTAAGGGCGTAATTTTTACGTTAATGCTCTCAAACATCACCAACTATTTGCAAAAATAACGTACTTTGAAATAAAAAATGTACAAATTACTACTTTTTAATTTATTTCTCAGAAAAAAACATAAGTTTACGAAAATCACAAAATGTTTTTTAAAATCCGTAATTTTGAAGCAATTTTTTCAATCTTCGTATATGTTTCGGATAATATTACTGTACACACGGAAATAAGGTTTTGTGAGATTATCTTCATAAATGACGAAGTTATTCAATGTGAAGTAAAAATTAAGACTACTTTTTAAAAATTTTTTAAAAAAAAAGGTTTTGGAAATTTTATTTTTTAAATGAATGGATCTAAAAGAGAAAGGCTTGAAGTTAATTAGTGTAGAATAACGATTTAATAACACGAAAAGTAATTCATACCCAACGATTTAGAAATAATTTTCATAAAAACGCATCAGTTTTAACACTATTTTAAAAAATTCGAAAGAAATAGAAAATATCGTTATTTTACAAAAAAAATTATACCGTGTCGTGGCGAAATAAATGATGTTTCCGATTATGTAATTATTTTTTGTCTAATTTCGACACCGAAAATTAGATGACAATTTTAATATGGTGGAAAACGTAAGATTACCGCTCGGCCGAAACGGAAGGGAAGTTCCGCCAAGTAAACAACCGGCAGGAGTAAAACAATTAGGCGTTTTAAGGTTTTTAATTATTATCTTTTTAACTAATTACAATATCGGAATATAAATGGGCAATACGGCTTCCCCGGAAAATTCCCGATCTTTTGGTACCTACCGAGACTTTCTGCGTGGTGCTGTTCGTGAGAAGATAGACGCACATAGATACGTTTGTTTACCTTCGAATTTTAATATATAAGACTAGCTTTCATGGCCCGGCGTTGCACGGGCTTATACCGAGGTTATAACTTAATCCCCCCCATGTTAATTTCCTCCTTTCTTTCTGACGCCAACACTTTTGTGTGGTTTTGACGCGTACGATGTGAGTGCATGACCCGTGAGTGCGTGTCATGGCTTTGTCGCTTAACATTTTCCCTTCTCTTCACAAATTCAACACTTCCAATATTATTTTTCGAAATTACTTTGATTTATTTGTTTCTTTCCTCTCCGCTTAGCCCGGCGTTGCACGGGCTTTTACCGAGTGAATAACTTCATCCCCAAGGAAATTTCGTGTTTCCCTCAGGCCGATAGCTCTTATGTGCGCGATGTGAGTGATTTCTTTAACTATGTCATTAAAACTCCCTTTTTCGAAATTTGTTCTTGCGTTGGTGTGGTGTTCTAATTATTAGAAATGGGTGAAAGCGAAGGTGTCGTCCTCGTCACTTGACCATGGTTGAAAATTTCGAGGTCCATCGCCAATAACCCTCGAATAAGGCGAACAGTGCGAATTAAAAAATCACTCACTCAGTTTTCAGTTCTTTCGTTGCAATTTTTTTAGTCCCCGGAAACGAAAAATGTAGCCTTTTTAAAGATAGTTGTATGTTGAAAAAAGACAGAAAAGTAGAAATTTTCAAATTTCACTACTATTTTGAATATTGAAGTAAATTGTGAGGATTTTTTTGAAATATTCAACACACGGGGAAAATGTTTCATGCAATTATCTTTATAAAAGAAGAAATTATTAAATGATTGTTTTAGTATTTTGAGTGTTTTATTAAAATTTGTTTCGAATGCATAACATACTGCCATGGAAATTCACCTTCCTTTATCAAAGTTCCTGGTATGTGTGTGATTCCTTTATTTAAACGTCACTACAATTCCCTTTTCGAAAAAAAAAAAATATCTTCCAGATCTACTAATGTCAAACATGTTTCAGTTCTCTTTCTACTGCATTGTTTACAGTGGCTTATTTGAGTGTTAGAACTACTTCCCCTGACTCTCCCCTCAGATATAAGATTTATCTTCAAGTTTCTATTCATGACATGTCGAAAACAAATTGCTTTAGTAAAAAAATAATAAATTTAAACAATAAAAGAAAA
>BMAO01018735.1:0-20104 GCA_019973975.1 Trichonephila clavata | reverse complement strand
ATATATATATACACTGCTGTTTGTAAAAAATGCAACACCATGAAGGACTCCTCAGAATGTAATACACTTTGCAGTAGATATCAATTATAGGATGTTACGTAAAGTAGTAAAGTTTCAGATCCACCGTGCGTGCGTGGTGCCCTCTGAACTGATGCTGAAAGCGTCTTTTCAGATGAATCACACTTCAATTTGTGGGACCATGATGGCCGCATTCGTGTTAGATGCTATGCCACTGAACGCTGCCTTCGAGAGTGCATTATTGAACGACATAGTGGCCTAACACCCAGAGTTATGGTTTGGGGTGCAATTTCGTATTATGGATGATCCAATTTGCTATTAATTGAGGGTAATCTCAATAGCAACAGGTACGTCTGTGAAGAGCTACAGCCCGAAGTCGTCCCTTCCTTCAAAGCATCCTGGAGCTATCTTTCAGCAGGATAATGCACGCCCACATGTTGCAAAGACTGTTCGAGACTTCTGTTCAGCCCAATACATACAACTTCTTCCTTGGCCTGCTTATTCGCCGGATATGTTGCCTATTGAGCACATATGTATGGGATTTGATTGGTCGGCGTCTCGCTCGTTATCCGCGTCCTGCAGCTTCAAAAGACGAACTTTTGCTGCACTTACTAGCAATATGGAATTCTCTTCCATAAGCAGACATTCAAAATCTATTTGACTCCATGCTACGTAGCATAGAAGCACTTATTGCTGCGCATGGTGGCAACATCAAATACTAATTTCGGACACTTAATCTTGTTTTTTTTTTTTTTTTGCCTTGAAAATTTCGTCATTTATTTGTATTAATACAAGTCGTGTGCGCATTAAATTTCCTTTAATACTGATGATTCCTTCATGATGTTACATTTTCTTACAGTTTATAATAGTGTGAGTATTCATGAAATATAATTAATAGTTTTTCAATAGAGGTGAGAAGAAAATCGCCAGACTACCACACGATTAAAAAATTATAGGTTAATAAATCCCTTTGACTATCAATTATGAACATCACAAGTTTTGCATATCACTTATGATAATTTTACATAAAAGATTAGTTCCTTGTCACAAGAGTATAGAATTTCCTAGAAACAATATAAAGTTTGTGACATTTCATAATGGAATTGTGCAAGTCATTTCTTAATTACGGTAAAGTTTAAGACATTTGATTGATTATAGACATGCACAAATATCATTTTAGCAACTGATTAATATTTTCTCTACTTTAGTAAATATTTAATTATTTTTTTATCTATCTACTACATGTATTTTTAACACTCTTTTATAAGCTTCATTTGTATGTAACGGAATCTTTGACCTCCATTTTTACCCACTTTAAAAGATCAGATTAATTCAAAAATTTGCTCACTTGTCCAGGAGTGATGACAATACAATAATATAATAATTTTGTTCCATTGTCTTGATCAGGATCGTCAGGATTAACGATTTCCCAATTTCAGTTCCCATCCCGCATCTGGTGACTAATTTCAGATCCCATTTCCAGATCTGGTGACTAAAAGATTAAGTTAAAACTAATTCGACTGACCATAAAAGGCTGTTTTTTTAGTTTTTTAAACTATAATTTATTATATATATGTAGCACCTGATTGGTGGCTTTATTCACTTAATTACTGATGACCATGCCTAGGTTGTTGATGTAATTATTGGCAGAGGGATGAGGCGTTATTTTCTTTACCCATTCTTTGTAGCATTTAGACACTTAATTAGGCAACGACACAACACATAGACAAATGAAAATCTAAACAACACTTAGCGATGCACATGGCGAATACAAGTAACGGCAGCCCAGTGTCCCTGAAACTGAGGAGGGGTGGGGTTATACACAAAAGAACACTAACCAGAAGTTACAAAATTCACATGACTTCAATGGAAGCCTCCTTTACTTGCTGGACAGTTATCGTTTTATGTGGATAACAGATCTAATAATCAAATTTTTATGGCTACATAATTATCAAATGTTGATAGTTAAGGCTAACTTCTATTAGGCGGTTAATTAACAATGAATTATGTCTTAAAGGGTTATCACCATTATAAATTTAAAAATTTTAAGAGGAAATTAACGTAAATTACCACACACACTCACAAAACATTAAATCATGTGAAAATATTCATCTGTAAAACAAGTATGATTAAAAGTGTGATGCAAATACATTCGCACTGAAATGTTCCAAAATTTACATTGAAATACAAGAAATTGTGTTAAAAAATATCATAAATGATCGTACTGAAATATAAACGTTAAAGATGAAACGTTATGGTTATTTGCGTAGTCATTTCAATCTCAACTTTATATTTCCTTGGAGAGATATCGTAAAGAAGAGTCAGCTTTCAGAACTGAAAAATATTTGTTTCTTCCAAAACATAAAATTCTTCTAACGTAAATCTAAAGTATGATACAATTTCACACCTCAGAAATATTGAAACGATTATTCTTGTTTCATGACGTTATTTTTTTTACTGAAAATATACAAATGTTTTCCATTGATACTGATTCTGAAATTTACGTGGACGTTTTAGACAGACAACCGTTTTCGAATAAAAATATTCTACAAAAATTGATTTAAAAAATGAAATGAGATAGAGTCGCACACAATAAAAATTGAAAGAAAATGTACAAATAAACATATAAAAATATGTAAATTGTCTTATGTATTGCTATTTTAATAACTTCAATAATTATTGAAACACTCATAAATTATTGTTGAATACGAGTGCAACATTTAAAATTTTTAATGTATTAAAAAATAAAGCATAAAAAAATTAAAAATGGAAGGTATTTATTTATATAAAGTGAATTCTATTTCCTATAGATAAATATAAAATCCCATTTTTTTCTCTTAGTCTTTTGTAATATAAGAATCTCAAATATCAGACTGAAATCAATACTGTATGTATTTTATTATGTACCTCAACACAGTCTGGCATTGAGTTGATTAGAAGATGTATGTTGCTCTGAGGACCTGGAGGATATGCCTACAAATCTTCAACAGTCACCTCCAAAACATACACCGAGTAAACGCTTCAGCTGGTAGCACTAATTCCCTACAGGATACAAATTCAGGAAACGGGCTAACCATGAAAAAGTCTATTTGCAATGTAAAAATTTTTAAGCTTCCTAAGCTGCCTACGAGATCTACTTATCTTTCTTTAGTACTACTAAATTAAATTGGTATAATACATATTTTTATGCTTTTTATCAAAGCTAAATCTGTTTTATCTAATTTATGTAATTCTTTATTACTTTAATCAATCTTATTTTAAAATTTTCTCTTCTGTACGTGCGAGAGTTTCGGTGAGTATTTGTAAATCAAACAATAATTTTACATTTTCCCCCACAATTAAATCAGATTTATAATGTGACATTGACAGCATTTGATGACAAAGTATTATCAAATGATTTCAAATTACTTATAAAAATCTGCCCCCAAATTGCCCTGATGTTTAAATCTTCTTACATTACATTTCCCTCTTCATATAAATAAATTAATTCGATTGTAAAACTAAAATAAATACCTAATTGAAGGTCCAATGCAAATGTCTTCAAAAATCAAGTATGCAAAATATTAAGTAGAATTATATTATGCTTTCTTCTTCCCAATGCCCACGAATAATTTGAGTCAATTTACGGTTTATAGTGATTTTCAGCAAAGTTGAAAACATATAGCAATCTTTAAAAGGTTCCACTTTCATCTCAAATTCAGATGATAAATATCTTCTAAAGCATATATTTGCTAAAATAATACAAATTATGTAAGACAAATTTCACAACATTTTAACTAAAACGATAGAAAACGAAATTTTTTACTTTTTTCGTTATAAATGAAATAAGATTATTAAACGATAGCCGCGCTACCCACCTCTTTGCTGGGTATTTTTCATGATGTTTTATAAATATATACTGTTTTAAAAAAACCCATTATGTAGCGGATATTTACTCCAGGAAAGGAATCTGCTTATCATATTTCAAGAGTGTACGTCTAATAGTTTAAAAATCAGAATAATTATTTATAACGCCCCTTAGCCCCCCGCAACCCCACTTGGGGGTCAATTTTCACAAAACCTATTTTGTAGTGGATATTTACACCATGAAAGAAACATGCCTTCCAATTTTCAAGCGGGTAGGTCTAGTAGTTTAAAAACGGAAATATTTACCTATTACACCCCTTACTAACTCGAAACGCCCCATAGGGGTCGATTTTCGCAAGACCTATTTTGTAGCGGTTCTCTACTCAATGGAAGTAATCTACTTACCAAATTTCAAGACTGTGCGTCTAATAGTTTAAAAATGGAAATAATTATCAATAACACCTCTTGAGCCCCCGCAACGCCACTTGTGGGTTGATTTTCATAAAACTCTTTTTGGAGCCAATCTCTACTCTCTGAAAGGAATCTGGTTACTAAGTTTCAAGGTTGTACGTCGAGTAGTTTAAAAATGGAAATAATTATTTATAATGCCTCTAAGCCCCCCATAACGCCCTTTGCAGCTCTAATTTCACAAAATCCGTTCATAGCGGACCTCTACTTTACAAAAGGAACATGTCTACCAAATTTCAAGTCTGTAGGTTGAATAGTTCTGGAGATATGGTGATGTGTGAGACAGTGAATCCCCAGTGAGGGAATCGATTTTCTCCTTTATATATTAGATTAGATCACAACTCATTGAAATTCGATCGCAGTATTGCGTTAAAACGTTTTCTTAAAATAACTATCAACTATCTGTCATGGTAGAATAATGAATAGTTTTCAATTAACGTTGAAGACACGTCACAGAAATTAGAAACTTCAGTCGTCGGAATTCTGTTTTCTCTTACAAAGATATCAAAACCAAGCTAAAAGTTTCCATTACTTTGCTCTCTAATACATGCTGAATATCTTTTCGAAGGGAAAGATTACTTTTTTCCCCTACGAATTCTGCTAACGTCAAAACTTTTTCTTATCTTTTATTTGGTCATTAATCTACTTCTAGTTAAAGAATTTGTCATGTGACAGGGTGTCTTAATTAAATAAACAACTTTTCGACCATTGTTAGATGGCAATAAGATTGATCTATACAATAATAATATCTTACAGCAGCCTTGCAATATTTTATGCATCTGATGTATTTTATATTAAAAATCTTTTAAGAGAGTTTTTATAATTAATTACTAAACGTCCTTATTGGTAATCGGAATTAAATTATATAACCTATTTTTCGTAGTTTGTTTTTGACTCCCAATGTTCACAATACATTAAAAACTTAAACCATTCTTAGTAAATGAATTAAAAAAAGACTTATTATGTCGACTCCGACGCATAACTGGAGTTTACTCCTTGAGTACGTTGTCTTTGTTTCCTAGTAGGCAAATAGGGTAAGTAAGTGCTTAAAGTAAAAGTAAAACATTGTTACAAATTGTGTGTAAGGAACGCTTAAAATTGTGTAAATAATTTTTTATCTGGATGCGTAATACATTAATATTACTTTCTGTTGTATTTATTTTATGTTAAAATTGTAATATTCGCAAGCAACGCCGGTTCCTTATTTTATAATGATTATTCATTGGAAACAGCGAAATGTGTTAGTGGTTAAGACAAGTTGGCATCATTATTGGCGACCATTCTGGCAACTTGGCGATTGAATTGAACGGTGAAAAAGTCGATATGCAGTTGTGCCACCTGGTGGGGAGCTGCAACAAAGAGGATAACACACAAAAGCCATCTCCACACAAAGAAAAAATACATATAACTGCCAATTTTCATAGTGATTCGGTTGAACGGTGTTGGAGTGAAAGCGAGGTCAAAAAACAAGCATCCGTTTTTAAACATCAAGCTATAACCAATAACAGTAATATACATATTAAATATCTATAATTCTAAATAAGCTTAATATAATTATAAACAGACAGTATAGGTAAGAAATAAGAAGCCACAGTACTACAATAGCAAACTGTTGGCCTTAAGAACAAATAATGTAGGTTTAAACATTATTTTTCATGCCAGTCAAACAAAAAAAGATTCACTGATTCCCTTCTCATGAAAATCCCGGAACTATTTAACCTACAAACTTTGAATTTGGAAGATATGTCTGTTTTAAAGCGTAGGGATGAACTGTGAACGGGTTTAGAGAAATTGACTCTAAAGAAGGGGTTGTTTGGATATTATAGATAAAAGAAAAATTCTCGTTTTTCAACTATTAGAGACGTAGAATTGAAATAGTTATGTATAAATACACATACATACACACGCATACACACACCGCACACACACCACACACACCACACACACACACACACACATATATATATATATATGATAAATGAAAATAAAATAGAATCAAAAAGCATACTATTTAAAAGTCGGGCAACAAGAATCTCAAAATAAAATTTCAAGAACAAAAGAAAGATAAGCGAGTGAGTCAGATAAATCAAAATCACACAAGAGGACTTAGATTTTCCAGAATACTTATTGATTGGGGACAGAAACGTAGGGTTAAGTAAGCTTTACGTATCTAAACTCTTCCTTCTTTGGAAGAATTTATTTCCGCATTCATAATTTATTTTCAAACAATTCAGAATACAAACAAATAACTTTTCTCGAGTAAATCATGCAAAAAATAAACAAACAGAAGCCTAACAGCGTACAGAAGATGATGTAACCGCTAATCCCCCGGAGAAACAACATACTGCAGCTATAAAATGGAACACATCTACAAAATTAGTTCCCTCTCTATAAAAATAGGACAAAATCTTTTCTTAAATATTTATATAAATTAAAGGAAAAATGCTAGAATATAAAGCGTAGATTAAAAATAAAAACTATGCTTTATCCTGAAAAAAGGAAGCCTGACTTAAAATTATAAAGGATATAGTATAGCGTATATTGTTTTACATTGTATTCATAAATATAAAGGAAACTGTCAAGATAGCTATATTTATAATACAATATTTGTAAAACTTTTGATAAAATTTCTGAATTAGTCTTTTCGGACAAACAATGAATCATCATTTCTTCTCACGTAATTTAAGATTTTATATTAATAAATTGAATATGGGTTTATTACTACTGACGTTTGGGACATTAATTATTAAAATTGAAATCGACCTCTTTAATCAAAACACTGTGACTTTGTGTTTTGATTATTATTTTTTTTAATTCAGTACTTAAAAAATCAGTTTCATCTGTGTAATTATATTGATTTAAAAAGGGTTTAAATAACCCGGTTAAATTATTAGAATAAATTCAACGCGAGTCGAGGAAAGTTTCATTTGTGAAATTATTTTATGAAATAATTATCCTAAAAATTAATAATTTAGAATTATTTTTGAATTTTACCTTATACCGGGTTTGTGCGTATTTCCGACGGGAACCATTTCATTGTATTTCTCGTCACTTCATGTGGGTTTGAATTATGAGGTTTATTTACAAAAGGCCTACTGTTGCATCTTAGTGCAACTTTAATAAACAATGAGATTCAAGTGTTTTCGTTTATGCTTTGAGCTTAAATACCTTTTACTGAATTAGCTATTTCAAACATAAAAATAAGCAGTCATATAAGTGTTTTATTGTTATCTATATACATATAAGACGCATTTGTTGTCTGTCTGTTTCCTTATAACTAAAGATCCAGACAACCAAATAACGTGAAATTTGTTACGCGTACACAAAATTACGTGGGAAAGTTATTAAATAGGTTTCGTTCCATCCCAACCTCACTCTGGCCTTTTCCAGACAAAAGTAGTGCTCCATGTGCCTGTTCTGAGCCGTGGGTACATTTTAGAGAAGTCTTTACTAAACAAAAGCGGTAAGTAAACTCAATACTTCTTTGTTATATTTACTTTGCAAGCAAATACTGCAACAAATATCACATTACAAACATTAATTGTGAAAAGGCTGATGCAATATGTCATTCAAGCCACAGTATTCACAGTGTGTGCTAAGGGTGAGGATGTCTTCATTCCTATCATTCTCTCAGACAACACCATACAATTCAAGTGAATACAGTTCCCTTTGAAACTGTGCTTTGCCATGACAATCAACAAGTCACAGGACCAGTCTCTTGGGATTGCTGGTATAGACTTGCAGACACCATGCTTTTCTCATGGGCAGTTGTATGTTGCCTTCTCCAGAGTGGGCTAAGAGGAAAATCTTTTTGTACACACTCCAAATGGAACTGCCAAAAATGTTGTCTATCACATTGCTTTAAGAAAAAAGCATACTTTTATTGTATGGAAATAAACAGTTTTGTGCGCTTCTACAGAAAACCTTATTTTAAACCCGGGCAAAGCCGGGTACTTGCAGCTAGTATATTATAAGTACGTACATATCTTACGCTAATAAATAAGTAAATTTCAATTGCAGCTGAAGACATGCCTAGTTGAAAGGATTAGTCTAGCACAGGCGATAGTAACCTATGGCACGCTTGTCACATTTTGCACGCAATACTGTTCTCAGTGGCACTCAACAAATTTGGCCTGAGTGGATGGAAATTGATAATTTTGAAATGGAACTTTTTGGATAAACATCTTTAAAACTGGGAAAAGCAACTTTTACGATATTAATGAAATAACCTTGAAGATATGTCTAATAATAAATAGCTATCGATTTTAAAAATTATTGGGTGTCATTTCTCGAAAGATTGAATTGTCTGAAAAAAACTGCATGTATTTTGCTTTCCGCTTTGGTTCCACATATCTATGTAGGATATCCAATGGAACTTTTTCTTTTTGTAAAAGGTTAGATCATATCCCTTTGCAAAAGGCCGGCAATGTTAGTCAAAACAGCATTCCACAACAACGCCATCTAGCATGCTTATTAAAACGCTGACGCGATTTATTTTCGTCAGACTACACATTATTACACACACTCTCACCCCTCATGGGCAGCCTTTTTGAGAGAATATCCTCATTACTCAGCATCCAAATTGGAAGACACTCTCTCTCCCACCAGACTCCAAAACCGAGCCATTTAAGATCTTCACCTCGAAACCCCGCCTACCGGCCTGCCGCCTCTCGTCCAATAGCCAAGCTCCTACGATCCAGCATGGAAATTCAACTTTACCAAGACCAATATAGAACTTTTTTGTAGCCAGATACAGGTCTGAGGGTTCCCAGAAACCCATTTACCCGAATATATATCCTTTGATCCGTTGAATTTCGTCACTTTAAATCCGTTGAATTTCGTCACAGAGGCCCACAAACACTCGACAACAAAGCAGCGTCTTAGCGCGCCCGCTTGTTTCACCGACCTTAGGCGGTAAGTCCCCAGCACATTCCATAATGAGTTTTATTTAATCTCTAACGTCCTCCTAAAAGGAATGAACTATCTTTCCTATACTTTTAAATGCCTGCATGTTCTAATTTCTATTTTGTAAATATTCCCCCTGTAAATACTCTCCTATAATTTATAATAAATTATTTAGTTTCTTTAAATTATGTTGTCTATATTTTTTCAACGTTAACCCATACATCGTAAAAAAAACCCTTAGACACCCCACTAAATAAAATCCCCGCTATCTGAAGAATCTAACATTTTTGGAAGATTTCGGTTCGATTCCCACATCTATGTGAACAAATATTTTTTCATATAAAAACCGTTTTGAGTCCTCAAAGATGTTTAACAACCGAATGTTCACAATCAGTGGTGCAACAGAGAACATTTGGCCCCCCCTGCAAATTCAGGTTTTGGATTCCCAAGTTGGATTTTACAAAGGGTAGGAACAAAGGTTACAAAGGCTTTATAAAGGTTATTGGGGGGGCAGAAATGATTTGCACTCCCCCCTCGAGATGCGATGCTTGCGGGTTGTATGTTATTACGCGACTGTTCACAATTGTGTCTTTTGAAAGCCAAATTATTCACCCGATATTGCAATATGCAGTAGAGTGGTGCAAACAGACCTGCATTAAAATACTTAATTTTTTATTTAACTGCTTATTTTATTTTAATAAGTGTGTTTAAAAGATGCGTAATGCATTTTATAAGAACAATTTTAAATTTTTATTAAAGTAGAAGAATTAATAATAGTTTTCTGTTAATAGTTATTTTTAAATGATGCATAATTAATGTATTAATGTATAACAAAATAAATCTAATTCCTGACCTTTATTTCCTAACTCTTCAAGCATTTTCATGTTAATAGAATTGTTTCAAATATTCCCTTCAGTGTGGCACCCTGAATCAAATTGTTAGATTGGTATGGCATGCCACAGTTAGAAGGTTGCTGATCCCTGAGATGAAGCGTATCCTTTTATTAGGTAAGAAGGAGAAAATAAATAAATGAAAAGTCAGTCGATTGAGTTACAGACAGCTTCTATAAAGAGGCCGTCCAGTAATAAAATATTCCATTTCCCTGCTTGAGACAATAAATCCCAAACTCTAAATCAATCTTGTTAAGTACACAAGAGTAATTCCATTAATTGAACAGCAAAAAGGATGTCCTATATAGATAAAAATACATCCACTATTCCTTCCATCAATATCGAATCCCAAGAACATCCCGAAAAAAAGGAAAAATACCGGAGAAAAATAATTTTCCGATGCTTTTCCGAACTCGGTAAATGACTTCCGCCGCTATTCGGGGGGAAATATGATTTAGGGTTCCGGTAGCGTGTCTGGGAAAAAGCGTGGGGGGAAGCAACAATCGTCCAATCCTCCCTTTACCGTCATCACTCCCCTTAAAAAGAATTGTTCGTGGAATATTTTTAGAAGGAAAAAAAGCATAAAAGAGCTATTTTAGAATATGAGGAACTTCTTCTGTATCATAAATTGAAAAAGTTACTGTACTTTGTGAAGTAGACTGTATATATATAGTTATTAGGTTATTTTAAAATTACAACGAAAGAAAGGGCTCGCATAAAAGATAGAGATGATAAAGGTGGAAGGGTTTTTGGTTTGCAGGTATGAAGATCAAAAGTAAAATAATTTTTCATTAAAGCTCTCAAAGACTTGAAAAAGCAAATTAAAAAAATGTGACAGCCTTTTAAAGTGAAAGATATTTTTAGGTGTCATGTAAATACTATTAAAGTATAAAACATGCAATAATTATTCTAAAATGATTAAAAATTTTCAAATAAATTTTTTAAGAATACCTATGAATACATCCGATTTGATATAATATGATTTTAAGACATACATATATATAGTAATTTATTTGAAAAAAATGTTTATAATGCTCAAAGAGTTTAATGAAAGTATATGATGCTTACGTATTATATACCATTGAATGGGTGTGTAAAAGGTCTGATACACCAGAATTTACTAAACAGGTTACTCTAGAGATAATTGATGGCATACTTCATAGCGGCATTAAAAATCTATACTGATGGCATCATGGACGACGGTGGTCTTTCTGGAAGCAATGTGCACATTGAGACACCTGACAGTACATTTGACATAAAAAATTAGGAATATTAACTACTGTTCTGTTTTTAGATCTGAACTTATTGCAATTTATAAGGGATTGCAACTTATTGACACTGTTTCTGACCTTGTCTTCAAGGATATTTGGATTTTAACTGACAGCTTTGCTTCTATACAGCACCTTACTCGTTGGACAACTGTTGGGGATATGACAAGCCTAAATATTCTGGATGTTGTGGTTCGACTTTCTTCTAAACACTGTATATATTTTCAATTGGTCCCCTTCGATATTGGAATGAATGGTAATGAGATAGCCGATAGTTTGTCCAAGTCTGTCACTGCTGACACTTTGCTGGGTGACACTTGTCTTACTTTTGCTGCACTCCCCTAAATTTAAAGGATCGAATTGAATGCATTTTCGAGAATACCCCCGGTCACCTTCGTATTTTGGGAAAAAACCTCGTTGGTGTCACCAACTTAATATCCTTAGGTATCAGCAGACGGTTCTGTCGCGCTTTTTTAGTGGCCAGATCAAGTCTCTGACTTTTCAACAGGGCCGGAAAGTCTTTCCAGAGTGTCATAGTTACGAAGCTGATCAGGCCTCTCCCAGTCATATTCGGAATTGTTTGAGTTTTTCACATGACGAGGTTTTAGGAAATCCTATCCTATTTCTAGATTTTTTGGAGAATTTTGATTTTATGGAGATGGTGTAGCTGAGCTACACCATCTGGGATAAGAAACAACTACAACACCGTTGACTAATTTTAATTTCGACAAATTTGGCGTCAAGTACCACTATTTGCAGCCAATAGTGGAAAACCGTCTCCACATGTGTTCAAACACAATGATAATAACGATGGAAGAATTTGGCGAAATCTTTCGATTTGATGAAATTAGTCGACGGTATAATGCGTAAGTACCAAACATACTAGATTTCAGGATTCCTTTTACATAATTTAAATGATTTTTGTAAACAAAATTTAGAAAAATGGTGGTAGCACTAACATTCTAAAGACCAGTATTGAAGAGGGTCGAGTACTTACGTATTATTGCAACAATTGCCAACTCTACTAAAAACTCGCCAAGTTGGCAACCACAATTTCCATTGTGTCGTAAGCGCTGAATTGGCAACCATGTGCTTCGTTTCGTATAATGTCGCCAATAGGTTGCAAAAATACATAAGTACCGAGGGTTGATGTACATCAAACTGTATTGGCCCACATAAGCCTTGCGTGGAAGCTTGAAAAGTGAAGTGCCTGTCCAGGTATGGTCTTCATTACTTGACCATTGTTAAAAAATACGCTGTTCATTGCCGATAGCCCTAATATTGAATCTGAGTGAGATGTAATTAAGTCCTGTTGATAGAGTATGTAAAATCACTGTATGTGGCATTATTAACTAAATGCAGTGGTCAATGCGAATAAAAGTACTTATGTAACGATTTTTTTCTCAAAATTGAGAAATATATTGAGTTTCCTGGAAAGTTCGTGCCAATTTTGAAGGAAATTATTGAAACGCAGGAGATTTAATTTTCAGCACACATTTAAGTTAAATAGATGTTATTCATTTCTACAATCTTTCTCGATATTTCAGGCAAATTGAGAATTCTCAGGATTTTCAGCGTAAAACATTACTACGTGATTACGGGATTTTTTTTCTCGACGGAAGATTTGAAGTTTTTTCCAATAAGAGAATTTTATTTTGATCAAAACATGTTGAAGTCAGAGGGAGCGAGGTCTGGTGAATATGGTGGATGGGGTAAGACATCAAAACTGATCCCAAACAACTTTGTCGAGTTATCAAAGACACGTGATACCGGGCATTGTCCTGGTAAAACACAACGTTCTTCCAATTCGTTATTTCTGGACGTTTTTCTTCTATTGCTACCTTTAAATCACTTATAATTTAGAAAAAGTACTTCTCGAATTTATCTCTCTCATCTAGGTGTTTGATAAAAACTCATAATGCAGGGTGAATGATTGAGAGTTTATTAAATGTAATTTTTAATTAATGTAAAATTTCATTTTATTTAATGAGAATAGACTAATAGGAATGATGCAAGCCACCATACGAAGAAATTTGTGTTGTAATTTTAGAATGTTAAACTATCTAAAATTGAAAGGTTTGAGTAAAATCACCAGATTTGATTATTATTAATCTAGAAAATCCCTCACACAGCATATAAATAATGTAAAAAAAAATGTAACAATTAAAACAATTGGTAGTTACGTACTATCGCAACAGTGCCAACTTTCAAGATAACTCGCCAAGTTGGCACCCCCGATTCCGCATGCGTCGTACGCGCTGAATCGGCAACCATGTACTTCTTTTCATATCATGTCGCAAATATGATTACGATGATACGTAAGTACTAAAAAATCAAACCCTCCTATAAGGTCTACAGTAGCTGCCTAACATTTCTGAATTCTTTACACGTATAGGTAAATAAGTTTTGTATTAGTGTCATCTAAAAGTTTGGTACATACGTATTATATCATCGACTAATTTCACCAATTCAAAAGGATGTCGCCAAATGCTGTCATCGTTATGATTAATGAACGCATGCTCGGAAACACCTTCCATTATTGCCTGTATATCCCAGAATTTGGCGACGGCTTTTGATTTGAAGAAATTGGTTGACGGGCTACTTACGCATTATCACAACCTATTGGCGACATTATATGAAAGGAAGTACGTAGTTACCAATTCAGCGCATACGACACATGCAAAATCGTGCTTGCTGACTTGGCGAGTTATTTTCAAAGTTGGCATTGTTGCGAAAATACTTAAGTATTGTTGACGGTATGATAAGGAAGTACCAAAAAATTTGAGCTTTTACTTACAAAGCTTATTCTGAAATAATAATAGCAAAGAAATTGTACGGGGAAAGATGTGCTTTCAATACATGTTACCATATTCATAAAATAGAGATCCATTAAGTTTTCCGACTACTTGCAACAACCTTTTTTTAACACGCTTTTATAAGATTCATTTGCATGTGACGGAATCTTTGAACTCAATTTTTACCCACTTTAAAAGATCATATTAATTCGAAGTTTTTCACACTTGTCAAGGACAAATAACAATACGATAATTTCATAATTTTGTTCCATTTTCCTGATCAGGACATCAGGAATAACGATAATTTGATTTGGCGACTGTCGTTGTTGTTTCTTACTCCAAACCAAAAATCTCCAAAAATCCAATCTGTGATTTGGCGACTGATTCCAAATACCACTTCCATATTTGGCAACTTATTGCATATACCCTTTTCAGATTTGGCGACTAATTCCTTATACGATTTCAAAATTTGGCAACTAATTCCAGATCTAGTGGCTAAAAGAGGAAAGTGCAACCCTTAAAACGAATGCACATTTGTGGTTTAAAAATAAAACAAACAAAAAAGTGTTTTGATATGAACAAGGGTAGATTGGGTGCGTCAGCTATTTCTTACCATAATATAAACAATTATCTAATTTTTCTGAAAATGGAAGCAAAAAGAAAGATTCATGCAGGGGAAAAAATAATTTATGCTCTAACTGTTAAATATTTTTTTTATTTTTACATAGCAATACGTTTAGAAGTGGTGATACGAATTAATATTATAGCAATACTTTAAAAGGTGATAATACGATTGGCACTTAATATTTCCTTTTTAAAACACTTTGATTTGACCTGCATCTACAGAGACGAAATTTTTGAAATATAACCATACGGGACTGATCCGAGGTCCCGTAAACGGAGAGACAAGACTAATTTCAGCAGCTACTTAATTCTTCTTCACCGACTTCAAATACCAAACTCAAGAATAAATTCAAGAATGCGTAAATGATAGCGTGAAAAACTAAAAAAACACGCTTTTAATGTAGATCGAGAGAACTAAAAAATTTAAAAATAAATTATAGTTTAAACAAACTAAAAAACACGCTTTTATAGTGAATTGAACTAAAAAGTTAAAAAAAAATAATAATTCTTAATATAAGAATAAAATGATTAACGAGAAAATTAATGTCATTGGGGTAAAAGCGTAGGGGGGCTTTGTACAACATTTTTACACTAACTCATCATTTCAGAATAGAACTAGTAAGAAACTATAACAATTAATATAGAGCTTCTCTTACGCTTTTACCCCAATGACATTAATTTTCTCGTTAATCATTTTATTCTTATATTAAGATTTTTTTTTTACTTTTTAGTTCGATTCACTATAAAAGCGTGTTTTTTTAGTTTTTTAAACTATAATTTATTTTAAATGAAGATATGGAAATTTTTGTGTTTTTTAGATTTGCTTAGTACATTTTAAGACAAATATGTTACAATTAAGAAGAGAAAAAGAAATTATTATTATTAAAAAGGGAGACCTTTTCTAAAAATTTACAAAAAACAACATAAACGAGGCCCATTCTGTAGCTAAAGTTTATGAACACATATTCAATTTTTCAATTCTGATGTGTTGCTACGTTATTCATCTTTGAAATAAATGGCAGGATAAGGATATTTTAATTTTTACAAAAACTAGAGCACTTTATCTTAAATATTATATAAAATTGCTTAAAAGAAAGTGATTATGGTAACATTAAGGGGCTATTAATTTTGTAATAAAAGAGTGATTCATAAATATGAAGGTTAAAGCACTTCTACTATTATACACAACATACACAAAAATTTTCAATTATTTTCAAAAATATTTGAGCAATCGCTGTCCCCTTGAGTATTTAAAAAAAGAACACGTCTCTAGTAAATCATATTTTAAAGTTAAGGCATCTTGCTTAAAGTAATGGCGCGTCTACTTTAACTAAAACACTTGTAGTTCTGGTTCTAGGGAAACGGACAATTTTATAAAGCTAATAAAATGGCCTATAAATAAAGTTAGAAAAAATTGTCATTTTTTGGCAAAATTCACAATTTTAGGGTAGATGGATACTTTAAAAAAAGTATTCGTCATCATTTGAATAAGTATACTGCGTTTTTAATTTAATGAAAAAAATAAGAGAGTATTTATTGTAGCGTATTCTTCTTTTAAAAAAAGTGCTTAAATCAGTTTTACTTTATTTTAAAATCACAAATATTCTGAACAGAAACATTCTTTATATATTACATCGGAAATAATCTTTAATGAATTTTAATAAATTTCGCGATACAAATATAATTTACTCACGACACATACCTACATGCCACAATAAAAAGTCTTAGAACCTTTTCTGGTTGTATAGCGACGTTTGATACAAACCCCACACCCAAACTTTCCTTTATATTATACCAAAAAATATACTGTGAGCTAAAAAAATAAGAGCAAACCTTCATTTTCTAAATGGCCTACGCTAGATTTCCCTCTAGGCAGGTTTTCTACGTGCAATCATGAATAAAACATCTAACACTGCGGTAATCCGTTGTGGTAACACATCCCCACGCTCACTGATAACTGCAGTTTTCCAAATAACATTTCCCGCGCTACCATGATTTTTTCACAACTTTCCACCCGCTGTTTCTCCAGAAGCTTGCGGAAGGGGCTTAAAGTCGAATACTTAAACTGAATTTTTAACTCAGTCTTGAGCATTAAACTATCCTAAAAAATATGTAATGATTTTTCTGACTATGAAATTTAATTTTGTTAGCTACCACTAAATGGATCGGTTAAACACGCTTTTATTTTGCTTATGTTGAAATTTGCGTCTGCTTCATCAGTAATGAACCAAATTTTAAAAATGCTAGAGTACTTATGAAGTATACCGTCGGCTGATTTCGCCAATTAAGAGTATATCGACAAATGCTGCCATCTTTTTTATTATTGTGTTCGAACATGAGTGGGAAACGGTGTCCTTTGTTGGCAGCAAATGATGGCATTTGGCAACGTGTTTTGATTGGACGAAATTGATCGACCGTATAATACGAAAAGTACCATATATTTTATTAATGGAAAGTTTTATTTTCGTATTTTAATCGACTAAATATTTTTTTAATATTATATAATTCTTTTATGTCAAATTGTCGTTTGTAAAATTTTTCAAAAAGCAATATCTGTTGAGGTTGAAAAGTCGTTAAGTGTGGTGAAGTGGCGCACTAATCCGGAGGAGGAACCCGGCGTCCTTTTGATCCGAAACCGAGTAACTTTAACCACTTTACCAAAATGATTAATTTAGTATGGATGTTGTTACTGGCTTATATAGCTGATTACCGCTACACACTCCCACCCAGTGAGTCGGTGGATTGTGCGAACAAATGATATAATTGTTTATGACGAGCGTGTTACGTGAGCAGTTGTTGCTGTAATTGGATGAGTTGCATCAAGTGAGTCTGGCGAGTTTGGTTTTGCTGTTCCAAGTGAGTCTGGCGAGTAAGCTGCATCAAGTGCGTCTGTGATAAATTTTAGATTGTCTTTTTTTGTGCGTAGATGGTCACCACGACTGTTCAGAAGGTGCCTTTTTCTGAGTCAGCCACTGCTACCGATGAAGTGGCGCGCTCCTCCGGAGGACAGAACCCGCAACGTTCGGATCCAAAGAAGAGTAACTTAACCGCATATACAAAATGATCATCTTAGTATGAAGGTTGTTATTGGCTTATATAGATGATACCACTTACAGTGGTACCAGCTCCTTGGTTTGACTTCTTTCTCTGATTGGGGTTTAAAATTTGCCTTTTTATTTTATTTATTTTTTGAAGTGAATATATTTTTTTAGTTACAATAGAAAAAAAATGTTAATTCACCAATACAAGTATCATTTAATTATTATATTCATCTTGAATCTCTATGTAATAAATCAGCAAATGATTTAATAAAAGAATTAATTGTAAAATATAAAATAAAGTTTTATAGAAAATCTAATTTTTTAACGTTATCATTTTAATATATGAATATTTATTAACTATTTTATACGTTCAGTAAAGAATATTTGATTTTTAATAACTCTCTTTCTTTCTGAAGTTTTATAAAATAAAACTATAATAACCTTACAATGATTATGGTACAAAATTAAAGCAGTATCAGCGTTATTTTTTACTTCTGGAAAAAAAATTATCTTTTCAATAAAAGAAAAAAAAATAATTAAATAATTAATAATTGGGTAAGCTTCAAAGTATTGAAAAATATAACTTAGTGGAAAGAAATTTTTTTTGAAACACCAGGTAAAGACTTCTTGTGTACCGACAAAAGTATAACACAAGGCTTATAAACGCAAGTCAATACTCAATCAATAGTGATAGGAAGTTTTAAGCAGAAGGATACAAGAACAAATGGGAATCAAAAGGGAAAAGAAACAAGAATGGATGCGAATACAATAAATACAGAACACAAGGCAAATTTGCTCACATGAACACAAAAAAAAAAAAAAAAAAACGGAGACATTTAGTAATTAAAATTATACAATGGAAAGATTAGGAAGCATGATAATAAGATTTTCAAAATACAAATGCATAAAGCATGCATACATACATACACAATACATAATACGCACATAGATATATACATATAAATACACATACATATATACATACAAATACACACATACACATATACAAACAAATATACATACACGCAAAGTAAATTTTAGCAAACACACAAAATTTACAATCTAAATAATACGGGAAAAAGTGCTATTAATGTATGCACCAAACGATGTAAAAGATTATTTGCTCTGAACAAAAGCAGAGAATGTAAGTGATTGAACATTGACGTCGCACACTGTTCAGCTACACGAGGGCTTTTGACGACGGACCTCGTAATTTTGAACCATGTTCAAGTGTCGAGGACGACACCTGAGCTGGCACCCCCTCTCCTAACTACCACACCACACCAACAGGAGGACGTTTAAGTTCTCTACAGATTTAACGTGCATCGCTCCCCTACATAGCGGGTCTTTAGTGGTACTGGGCTCAAACTCATGACTTGCCAGCCACGATCCGATACCTTGACCACTAGGCTACCCTGACCACCATAGGCAGAGAAAGGAGGAGGTCATGCTATATTGTTCTTTTGTAGACAATTCATGAGTGTATGTGTGTGGAATACTGTTGATGTGTGTGTGGTGTATAAATTGAGAATAATAATATTCTGGAGTTCTAGAATTGTCTTTGCTGGATTTATTGGTAACAATAACTTTCAACAATAAACTTAACAATCTTTAACAAATTAAACCATAACATTAATTAGACTGAAACAAAAGAGAATTCTAATATTCAAGATAAAAATCCTAGTAAACAACGGCACCTGGAACGCCGAAGAGAAGAAAAATACCGATTTAAAATATACGAGTAAGCGACAGCATGCCTAGTTATGCTGAAGTCAAGTTCAAAATTCCAACTGAGACAGAATTCGTTACATATGGTTTTTATCGAGATAGACCACGGGGTTTTGAGGGGGGTTGACAACCACACTCCACCCACTCAGACCACCCGGTCCATAATTCACAACAGTATGTCTTTCGGAAGTGAATTTAGTGCATACAAGTATCAGATGCTTGGCATTCTGGACTGTTTCATGGTATTCGATCCCGTTAGACCCTCCAAAAACATGTCTGTTTCTCAGCTACTCGTGATGAAAACTGTTGAAATCTTTCACGGTGCATTGTAAACTCCTCCTGAGTCCATTGAGTCTATATTTTGCCGACAGTCAGAGAACTAGACCAACGCGAACAACTACTCTGGGTACCGCACATAAACTACAATTCGGTAGAACACACAATTCTAAGTCAAACACGTTTAGGATACTTTCTCCTTCTTACACGAGTATAGCACAACTTTCTATACTAGAAAATAACGT
>BMAO01018734.1:0-24263 GCA_019973975.1 Trichonephila clavata | reverse complement strand
TAGTTTTAATATATCATTCCTCACAATTTAAAACCTCTGTGAGAAATAATATTGAATAGGTTGCCAGAACAGTCATCTGGGCCCGTGCTACTGTTTGATGGACACGACATCATCATCATCATCACTTAAGTTAATCAATTATTTCCTGTGCGTACCATATATTTCATATTTTGTCTTTTTTTTTTTTTGGCTTAGGTACGAAAAGTTAAAATGTAATTTTAATTTGAAGAGAACACAGTAAAGCGCAAACAAATTTAAAAGCTGTTGTGTGTTCCTTAAAAATTTTAAGACACCGTTTAGAGATCCTCCTACTATAAATTAGACAGCCACATATTTCCAGGAACAAGTTTTGCACTTGAATTTACGATAGAGTAAAGCTGATAAAGAAATTGAAGGGTCGTGATGGAGTAGTGCAAACAGGTGCCCAGAGGGCATATAAACACGTCTGAATGAAGACTGTTTTGTCGACATAACAAACTTAGTATGCAAAACTATAGCCTTACAAAAATAACTGGTGAAAAATACACCTTCTGTATAATGTTTTGATATACATATTTATAATTCTATCTACCCATTGAATTCTAATTTCTCCAATGCCATTGTTCTTTAAATATTAAGAGTAAAATTAGTAAAACACATTACTTTTACTGGTCTAAATGTTTACCAGTGATGTGATATGAAAGCTTGGCAAACAAAGTAGATTGGATGTCATTCTCACAATTTGACCGCGGTTTAGAAGAACAAAGAACGTTTGCACACTAGTTCAAGGGTCGGCAAATCGCGCTTTTTTCCCCAGACATTTACGGCTCTTCAGACTTCTAGCTATATGGATTATTAAACCCTTCCAGACTCATTTTATTTTGGGATTATGGATCAAAAAATGTCTATTTTTTTATGTTTTCCTCGAAAAGTAAACAAAAGCATTCGAAACCATAAAAAGCACAAGTGAAATAATTCGCAAGAAAGACCGATTGTGCAGTGTAAATTTCCACAGTGCCCGAGCTACATTCGGAATGAGCCAGGATGGTACGTTTCGCCTTCCCAAGCTCATCTCATCAAAAACCGGGATGGGGTTAAAAAATAACTACATCAATTAAAAATTGTTTTGTTTTCTCTTTCTCTTTTATAATTATCTGTTGAAAAGAGTTAACTTATTTGCATCTACAATTAAGTATTTGACTGGCTTAAGCTTTGTGTATATCCAATTGTTCTTCATTGACGAAGTGTATTGAGAATCAGTGAAGATATTAAAATTAGTTCTAAAGCATAAAAGTCTAATTTTTTGGTAGGAACGCCGCCATGAAAGACACTTCTCTAAGTGATTTCCAGCAACGTTTACTTTTTTGCATACTCCAGTTAGGGAGCACTCTTGAATATGAGCAAGATATACACATAACCCCCCAACAGAAGTGACAAAAATACATGTCATGTGCCTTTTGTGACATGTTTCAGGATTAATAAAAAGACAATTGACATGACTTTTATAAGTAGAAACAATCAAAGTGACTTTTTGTTATTAACCTAAACATAAAGTTTCAGAATAAAGTTCTAACGGTATCATACAGGAGAACATTTTTTCACGACGCTTGGAATCTTAATTCCAACCTTATAATATTTTTGACATTGGTGCTTGCATTGGGGACCACAGACATAAAAATACAGTAAAATACGTTTAACACGAAAGCGCTTCGAAATAACGCTTAACACGAAATAATACAACGGTCCTAACAAACTATTGTTTAATTTCATGCATTTTTTTCTCTTAACACAAAACGAAAATCGCTTAACACGAAAAGATTTATTTTCTGGGAATGAACAAAATACGGAAAACACCAGCCAGAATGGACTGTCCAATTGTATTATCGGAAGAATTTATTGCAGTAGATAATGATAATGTGTGTACAGCCCCAAATCTCCTAAATTTCGATCTTATTTTTAAGTTGAAAGTGAGCGTTATGCGCCGCGGATTTTACGGTGTATATATAAAGTAAAATTCAATGAAAGAAAAATTTTCACGTGTGTGTTTGTGTGTAAATAAAATAAACTCTAATAAATTCAATTTTGTTGAGTATATGCTTTTTTTGCAATATCCCTTACCACGAGATTCTTTTAACTCGAAAAAATGTTTCAGTCCCTTCAATTTCGTGTTAAGCGATTTTCACTGTATCTTTGAGAATTCTTAGTTTTGAAAGGAATGGAAAATTTTATTTCATGTAAAGCTTTGTTTAAATATTGTTGCAGCTCACTAAACTACTTTCTTGAAACGAGATTCCGTTAATATTTCCAATAGTTTTACCTATTTAAATCACGGAAAATAATAAATTTGACACAAATCTGTATAACGTATCGGTTTAGCAGTTACATTTTTTTATTTTAAAGATAATCTACAATCTCGACCTCGCGGAGTCGAGTTCAGCTGTATTTTGGCTACTGTCTTTCAGAATACAAACAAATGTTTTTCATGTGATACTTAAGTATTATTAAAGAAAATGTTAACTGAAGTGCAACAGTCTAGAGATCACGAGTGTGCTACAGGCTCCCTTTCCTCTCCTGCGCACGTGGATGTGGTTCCTTGTATAAAAGGCTCTTTGTGCAAATGGCTCTTTGATACATTAATTGACTTGTTTTCCTTAAAACTTGGTTCTTTTCTCGAAATGTTTGCCAATTACTGCACTAGTTCAACTACCTTTTTCAAATGACTTGTGGCAAGAAGAGCCTGGTCAGAAGTGAGCGCCGTGGAAGACTAAGCACGAGGTAGCTGGATCTTTCAAGTGAAATGACGTTAATTGATTGGATATCAAAAACATTTGGATCAATGTATGGGTCATTTAATTTTAGTGTCTTTCCAACTATGCGATTGTCAGAACGATTGACCACAAGTACGAACCTTGAAAAACTCGAACGTTGTCAAGTCATACACCTCGGGAACTTTGGTGTAATCCGAATACAGTCAGAACTATTCTTCAGAACTATCTACACTTCTTTCACTGATGTATGTACCGCATACTTTGAACAAAACTGAAGAGTGTTTCAACTGATATACACTGTAGTAAGATTTTAGTGAAACAAAATGTGTACAATTTGTTTTATATAAAGTTCATTTGATCACAGGATCTTAGGCTTAAAATGAAATAATTTTAGGTTTTTTTAAATAATCTTTTTTTTTATTTCAGTAAAAAAGAATTAAAAAGAAAATTAGAAATATCCTTATTGGTCTTTTCCAGCTGAAAAGATATTACCTAATTTTGGTTTATATCACAGAAAAGAAAGTCAGCATGGTAGTAAAAAAAACTAAAGAGAAAGAAAGAATTCACTTATGCAATGGAACAAAATAGCATCAAATAGGAAAAAAAGCGTTCTATCGTGTGAAGAAAAAAATAAAATTATCTGTGAGTTAATTCTCGCCGTGTCCTTGTCCTTATAAAAAAATGAGAACAGAGAAAGCTTAAGGTAAGAACTCTGCTGCATATTTGTTATTTAACTAACTGTCTGACGTGAATGAATTTTTGAGAAGTTCTTTCAATATCATATCAAAACAAAACGCATCTAGAGTAATCAAATTCCTTGGACACATGTATAATGTTATCTTCTTGTTTAGCATCAAATAACAGAACACTTTTACAAATAGAAAGATATCCTACCATTATTTTGGTGTCAAACTTGCGGCCCGGCCAGTATATGCACACAATAATATTTATAAAATATCAAAATTTCTCCCGAAATAGGAAAGATAGTAGCAGAGAAGAGGTGCCAAATATCAGGACGGGAGTAGTAAATTTTCCTTGTTATTTTATATATGTTTATTATAATGTATTATTCGGCATAACAACGTTTCTATAAATATATATATATATATTGCTGCTCACCTAAAGTTAAGTCCTGTTTGTTTGGCCAAAGCTAGCCTTTAAGTTTGACACCTTTGATGTAGACCATAGGTTCTCAACGCGGGCGATAACGCCCCCTACTGGGCGTTTGAGGCTTTCAAGGGGGCGTTGAGATGGCACAAAGGGGCTTGGGCAGATTAACCAAAAAAAAACACGCTGATTATGTACTAACAAAAGTAAACTTTAACACTGTTTACCTTATGTTTATTGTATGTATTTAAATCATTCCATATCACATGTACGAAAATTCAGATATTTCGGTTGTGCTGGAAGTGGATGAAAAACTTAAAAGATTACATTACATTCAAATGTACATTAAATTGAATGATATAGTGCATTTTAATTTCTGTAGTGCACGTGTTGTCTTTGTCTGTGAGTAGTAGGAAATATGTTTCGTCCACTGCATTTCATTACGTATATTATCCAAGAAACATAATTAAATATTTTAACCAGTAATTAACGTGATTCTTTAAAGGCTGAAACTGTCAATTTATATTTATTTTGAAAGCAATAGTTTATTATGAATTAATTCGTATCCTCAAAACCCCTGCCTGTCTTTATAACAGGTAATCTAAAAATCTTTTATTCCACTCTTTTAAATGAAGAAGAAATTCAGTAGCGTTTCAATTCCAACAATATTCTACCTATGACTAAAATATATAATATTACTCATTTAAATATATTTGTGGCAATAGATATTTCAGATTCTTAAGTAAAAAAACTGGGACTTTAGAAAAAAATGAAACTAAAAAAATATAAATCCTTTTAGTAATATGATATTTTTTAAAACTTAACTCTTGTTTTCACCATGTATTATGTACACTCTTATTTCTCCAGAGTGGGAGGGGGTGGTATAGAAATATTCACTAGAAAAGGGGGTGGTGTTGAAATATTTATTAGAAAAGGGGGCGCCAGTTCAAAAAAGGTTGGGAACCTATGATGTAGACAAATGCATGTGTACCTGATAACCTTCTCATGCTTAGAAACATACGATAATGAGTTATTTTTCTCCTAAACATCAAGAGTTGAAAATTAATTTGCTATTTATGTTTGGAAGTTTAAATATGAAATGTATGCGATTGCATAAAACTAAGCCAAAGTTGATGCAAAGAACATTCCTTGATTATTAAATTCGCTGTATTTATTTTCTTTATACATATTGCTGCTAATTTGAGTGGTACGGAAAGCAGACAATGATACCAACATATTTATTAATGAACAAAGATGAACAGATGTCTACACGAATACAAATCGATGTATATACACTAAGAAATATTATAACAGATTATTTGTAATAGTGCAAAGCGCAACGCACAAGCAGACTCTGATGTCGAGTGAACTCTCTTCTGAACAGAATTGACCTTTCTTTCAAAGGTCCTTCATAAAGTCTCTTGGAAACTTCTAGAAGAGTCGATTCTAGAGTCTGCTTCAGAATTCCTTGGCGATATCGTATTTTTCTCCAAATTTGTCTCCAGGCTGGCACATCTTCTGTGGTTGTCATATATATAATTTTATATTCAAGTCACCCTGTGAAGCTAAGTGATCCTGTAAAACAATTTTCGGCGCAAGAAGAGTATTGCTGTGAGGAAGATAACATACATGACATGTGTTTCAATACACACATACATGCATATTTATATAAAGAAGGAGAGAGAGAGCAGGGGACAGAATAGCTCCCATTTCTTTTGTAAGATGAAAATTAGAACAGCGTAAGCGAGAGATTCGACCATCCTCTAGAAAAGGGTGAAAATAAATAAAACTTAATTTTAATAACTTCTAATTAATAGACATAGGAAAAGAGTTTCTTACTTTGATTATGAACTTTTTTCTATCCTTAACAGAATTTGAAATATTTTGTAAATTATTTCAAAGTCTATAATTTGATTTATTTTTATTACGCATTAGGTTTAATGTAAATGTTCAGAATAAAAAAAATTCCCACTTAAATCAACGTAAAATTTCTCTTTGATTATTTTTGTCATAAATTCAAAGAAAAAAAATTAATTTCAAAGCTTAGGAAAAGAGAGGAGGAGGAGAAGGAGAAATTTAATCGGAAAATAAAGTAGAAACTTAATCAAAATATGTGACATTGAAGCTTATATTGTTAGTTCTAAGGTTCTTTCAAGTTCTCTGAAATGTCATCATTCAAAAGATAATAAAACAGATAAAAGTCTTAAGAATTTATTTTTAAAATGTTCCGTTTTTCAACAATAGTTAAACATTTACAATATTAGTCGATATTCAATCCAGTGTCTTAATATCATAAAATCAAGCAAGCAAACGTAATTAAAACAACACGAGCCGCAAACAGTCATATTTTCTACATAACTAGGAATGAACTATTACTGTCTCCAAAAATCGACTGAAGTATTTCATCCTCATAGTTTTGACTTTTCACAAGCGTATCAATAAAAAAATAAGTAAATATACAAAAACTGATGATGTGTAGCATTCACAATCGTATATTAGAAAAACAATAAGTTAAAAAAAATCTAATGTATAAGTGAAAAAAAGTTAAAAGTATTAATTTTTTAAAAAGTATTAAGTTATTTAAAAGTATTAAGTTTTCAGCAAGCTCGTTCAAATATATTTTTCTCAAATATACCAAACGTCATTTATACCGCAGTATTAATTATTGTTTGTGAAAGTCGGTCCAGAAATATGCATTTTTACTACGACAACCTTCAAAATGACTCAAGATTTTTAAAAAATGATGTTTAAGTTGGCTCGATTTTCTGAAACTCTGACATCTTTCTCAGTTTATCTTTTCATAAGCATTTGCAATAACAACTATCTTCTGAAAGATTTCAATTCTCAGAGCCATCACTTACTTTAGTGTTTCGTATAATTATAACAAAATATAGAGAAGCAAGATATAAATTATGAGTTGAAGAATTCTTAGCCACAGTCTATTCGTATAAAATTCTTAGAAACGAATTAAAATTGGTCTTCTTGTGTAATTACACGAATAGAAACATCCCAATGAGTAAACATGCTTGGAAATTGATGTGTGTACCATTCTTAAGTTACATAATCATAACTTAAATAATCATTTCATTAGAAAATGTGAGTTAATGCAGAAATGTACATAGAGCGGCTCAAGTGTAGTATAGAGGAAGTGGCTTTAGATTTGGCGATTTTTATATAGATATTATGGTGAGATAACGAATTCATTCTGGCTTCCGGACACCTATCGCTAAGTGAAGTAGCTTGGCGGTCGATTTTGGTCGCCAAAAGAAATTGGCATGGGCAAGCCCCCCCCCCCTCTATACTGCACTTTAACCCATGCGAGCTATGCTTTCGGTCGTTCTTTGATTTCCTGTGAGAAAGTGGTCGCGTTACCTTAGTGGGCATGGTCACGAATTTGTTTCTGGTGAGTCGTGAGAGCAAGACCTGATGCCACTGAAGATCCGCCGAGTTCAAGGGCTGATGCTCGTTAAATCTGTCGTGGCTGAAGTTCTCACATTTTTGTGGCGTGGTGTAGAAGTTTGGAGAATAGGATCAGAGCTCGGTGTACTCGTCACTTGTCCGAGGATCAAAATTACTAAGTTCGCCACCCATAGTTCGATTTGTTTAGAGTTGCTTTTGCAAGAGTGAGATGTGAAAAATATTTCTGTTTGATTAAATGTTGATAAAGAATTCGTTAACGCATGAATATTAAAATACATCCATTTGGATTCTTAGAATAAATTTCCATAACTCTTTTTAATTGGTACTCGGTTGTAACTCCATAAATAGCGACGCACAGCTCGCAATAGATAACTTTAAAATGAGCTATAGAAACTAATATCCATTGTTTCATTTTTGGTTTGTTATCAAATTGTATTATTTAGCTTTATTATTCTATATCATTGTTGAAAGTTTATAAGTATATTGTCGGGGCCGTGGGTAGCCTAGTGGTTACAGCATCAGATTCCAGACCGGAGGGCCTGGTTTCGATGCCCGATGCCACCAAATACCCTCCGAGTACACACGGAGTACTTGCTCGTTAAATCAGTGGGTCCGAAAGTCTTGTGGGTGGTCGCAACAGAAACCACGAATGCAGAACGCTGGAGAATATTTCCTTCCCCTCTAGTTCCATGCCTAAATTGTGGAGATGGTGTCGCCATCTATCGTTAATAAGTCCAACCTGTCTCACGGGCTCTGGCAACTTTCATTCCTTCCCCCTTTCGGGGAGGACACGATAACAAGTATATTGTCGTAATGGATAAAAAGATTTAAAAAATACTCAATTGTTGTGTTTAAAACAGTTCTCAGTTTATTAAAAATGTTCTTTAAAAATTTATGGTGTTAAAATTCAAAATGTTTGACGTATTTTTCTAACCAGAACATTTTAGGTATTTCAAATATAATAACCAAAACGAAAGAGAAATACATTTTTAAAATTCGCACAAATTTAATACAAAAATATTGTGTGTTTACGTTATTTTTTACTTAATCTAATCGAAAATACTGTAATGTGATAATAGCGAAAGTGTCTTTCAGCCAGAAGCTATAGCTGGCGCACTATATATATAGCACAACATCTCTTATAAAATGGATAGCTAAACTTTTTCTTTGACATTACATCAATGTGAGTATGCGTACTAGCTGTTACTCGCCCACTTCGCTGGGTATTTCATGATGTATGACTATATATTGTTTTTAAGTAGTTTATGTTCAAGCCCTAGCATTAAACTTTCGATTCTACAAGAAGAAAAAAACATTCTTGTAATCCTCGCCTTTTGATTTAATAAGGGCAGAACTTGCCCGGATCAGGTGATCAGTCTGAAGCGTGACTCCCAGTGTTTAAGTCCCCAAGCAAGCTTGGTATTCATTTATCGACCCACTGCAGTAGGGATGAAAGGCTGAGTCGACCTTGCCCCACTCGGGAACAGAACCCGGACCTGTGGTGTGGAAGAGCGATACGCTACCACTTGACCTCTAAATAACAGTTAAAAATCGTGAATATAACGCAAACTTTAAAATACAGTTGTGTGAATGAAATTGACTATACTGTACGTAGACAAACTTGTATTATTAGCAATTAAAGTCCACGATGTAACTAAGGCAGGACAATAACAAACGAGTGTGCTCCCCGCCACCCCGCGCACCACGACTCATCACTCGCGTTTGTTCTAATGCTTCATACTGAACTTTGTTATTTCGAACTAAAATGCAAACCGTTTCGATCGGTGGCGTACCCAAAATATTGTGTCGCGTGCCATTGGTTCGTTGTCCCTGGCTTAGATTCTTGATCTATTTGATGCTATGTCTTCCATCGGTTAACTGCCAAGTCCTTCTGGTACTTTTCAACTTTATTCATCCACCTTGTGTTCTCGATCTTCTTTTTTTCCTTCTTCCCTCTGGAGTTTGGAAAGTTATTTTCTTACCAGGGTTTTCATCGCTATATCGAAATAAATGGCCCAGCCACCTTATGGGAAGCCTTCATCATTTTGATGTTGGATTCTCTGTATTTCGATTGAAGTTCAAGGTTCTAATCATATTCACCAGATTCCATTTCTCTAACTGCACCAAAAAATATTCGTAAGATTTTTCTCTCGAAAGTCTCATCAGTTTCTCTTCGTCTTCTTTGTTAATTGGCTTTTACAATTACTTTTACAAAATTTCAGTTGATTCTGTTTTCTGTGTAACTTCAGATCTCTGCTACGATATTAATTAAGAAACATCATAATTAATCAATAAGAAAAGTGCGTAATGCTTCGTAAAGGTATATTGATATATTTTTCTACCCGAGAAAAGTTCCAAAATATATTTTATGTCAAAACACTTTTTATAAGGAGTATATATCTAATATATAAAATTCTCGTGTCACAGTGTTTGTAGCCAAACTCCTCCGAAACGACTAGTATATATAATATGAAATGGTTACTGATTTTTTATAGCGACAAGACTATGTTTAGCGTTACAAGTTTAACAATATAAGGCACAGCAGCGGTAATTGGACACTACTTTAGGGAGGGAGAGATAATTTTAGTCCAATTTAGACTCCTAAAACAAGGAATTAAAAAAAAACTTAAACGAATTCTGTTAGTTTATCACATAGTTCTCTTTTTCATTTCCTTAACTATTTTTTAAAAAATAGCAGAAATACGTACAAAATGTCATGTATCATAGCATGGATACAACACCATAGCAAGTAGTGGAGTCTCATGTGTCTTTCCTTCATGAGTCTTGAAAATTATATTGCTTTAGCATTAATCAAATTCTCAGAAGAAGAAAAATCCACAATAAAATCTGACCATGGTCCAAAATGATGAGATAAGTCGCCAATAGCCATCGTGTTGCTTTTGAATCAGACGTTTATAAACAGTGCATTTGGAAAAAAAAGTTGGTGATGCATCACCTTTAACTTCTTTGTCCAAAATCAGTTAGAAAAAGACAAAAACTAATTATTTTTCAGCTATATTTTTAAACTTTACGTCTTCTTTCCCCTTCCTTATATTTTCCTGACCTCAAAGACGTTTTAGTATCAATGCCCTTCCCCTTCCCATTTCTAATTCCCAACTGACACCTTGTGCATATCTAGGTGTCCCCAAAATAGCGCCTAAACTCAGCACAGCCAGATTCCTCGTTGGGAGTAAATAAAAACTGCACTGTGCATGTACAATCCATAGTATACAAGAAAAAATACGAAAAACAAAGTCGGACGTCACAACCATATTGGACACATCAATGGCAGTATTTGCAAATATTTAAAAATCAAATGTTCAGAGTGCCCGCCGTGCACATCGAGGCAGGCTTGAGCTCACTGTTGAATGGATGAGTGCACGTGTCGCAAGTCGGTGCACGTGCATGTGACAAACATATGCGAAACATGTTTACCGAAGTACAAGAAGCATGCAGACGAACAACCCTGTCCGTCTGTGTCTTCACAACGACTCAATCAACTCTTTGAGAATAATCTAACTATTTGAAATTTGACGATCGTGGAGGCCATAGAACTCAAATCCCCCCCCCCCCATGTCCGATCCAGCGGCTGGAGTATGGCATACAAAGTCAATCACGTACAGGAGCATAGAAATGTGCCGGAGCCCATCATAAACCATCATGCGTAATCATTCATTGATCATGATTTACTGCATTTTTCTCATTAACTATGGATCAAGGGCGTAGCTACCACCGTACAGCCGTATCCATGATACGGAGCCCCCAAGCTACAAGGGACCCAAAATGTGTGAGATAAACATTGTAAAATCTTAAGGGCTTCCTCCCCCCAAAAATGGCCCCACAGTTTATTTTGATACAGGACCCATTCAGGACTAGCTACGTTAGTGCTTTGGATGGTACAGGTACAGGTAAAGCTCTTTGGGCATTTTTTACGTATTCCCCAACGAGAAATATGGCTATGGCTTTCATGGGTGCTATTTTTGGGTCAAGCTATAGGGTAATGAAAATTTCTCTGAAGCTTTCTCAACTTACAACTTCTATTTTCAAATTATTACTAAACTTAGTGAAAAATAAAGTAAAAACGTGAACACAGTTTACAGACAAGCTGCACATGTTCATTTATTGCAGAATAAAACCTGAAACTCTACTTGCCTTCAATAACAAACAAACAGAAAGCACCTCTTTCTCAACGGTTACATTGTGTTCTTTCTGTGTGCATAGTGTTATTTTTGAAATTCACCTCTCCCTATAATGTTCTTCACACTTGATGTGTTCCGGTGTGCGTCGATGCGTTCAAGTAGAAGTAGAAGTACTTAGAGGCCGTTTTCCGGAGATCATAAACAACATCTGCTGCCGTAAATCGTGTGAAACGATTTCGTTATCATTAGGTAACAACTTCGTTTGTGTCTGTAATTAAAGCTCGCGAACACTGGTAATGCAGACATATAATTACGATTTAAATTATCTGTGTGTGTTGTGAACGAGTAACGTAATTCTGTTGCAATTTATTGCATATAATATGTTCGTTGTTAATTGCAATCAAGTTAGCTTACAAAAAAAATTAGTATTGGAATTTCTAAGTTTCTCTTCGGGGGCTTTAAGACTGATAATATTTCAGATTCCAGAGTTTAACACTAAATCAAGCGGAAAGAATGAAACATTAAGTTAAATTTATTGAATTAAAAAAGCAACTGAAATGAATTAATCAAAGTTAATCAGTTATTAGCATAAAATTAAAATAATTGCTGATGATTCATGGGAAAGTAACATTTAAAAATTGAAAGTCATGACTATGATTGGAACGCACGATTGCATTAAAATAATTCTTCATGAAAAAATTGTTTTAGTGATTTTTATCTAATATAATAGGCAATCATCCTAAAACAGCCTTGATTCATAAATTAATTGCAAATTCTTTAAAAATGGAACAAATATATATCTTTTTACATATCGATGACAATGTCTTCTAAACTAATATTAGAGGAAATTGGCAATGATTATTTCCCTGATTTCAATGATTTCTCAATTTTTGGTGGATGATTCGTAGAATAATGCTGATATATATATATAGGATATCCTTAAGTCTAGAGCCCAAAATAAAGAAATAAATATTTATTACAGTTTTTAGTCATAAACTTAACTCATAAAACCATTTTTAAACACTGAGAACATATATTAATGAGAATAATTTTTTACTTTCGACAATTTTTAGGTTTCTTATGTGACTAACCATTTTGCGAAATCAGAGGCATCAGATCAAATAATAACTTAACTTTCTTCACATGTTATAGAAAAAGAGAGAGAGAGTTCCGCAACATCTCCAAATTAAATCCCTACGTGCAGTCATTTCTACTTAAAATTCCATAATGACCTACGAATGATTTCTTGATTATTAACTTCGAATTTGGAAGCTATTCGAGGACTATTAGTGACAGTCTTCAAAATTTTGAGCCAAATTCAAGTGACGAAGAGGGCACTTGAACTGATTTTCCCCTCTCCAAACATCAACACCACGCTAACGTGAGGACTTTAAGTCTAGACAGATTTAACGTGTGTCAGTCCCTTTACAAATGTCAGGCCTTTAGTGGCCCCAGGACTCGAAACTAACACCCAATAGAAACTAGTCGCAAGTTTTCGACCTCTCGGCTTCCCCTAGTTTCCACAAAAATAAATAGCTTGATATTTCATTGTAATATAAGAATGAATTTCTGAACTGATCAGTAAGTCAGGAATTCAAATCATGTTTCAACTGAAAACCGTTCATAAGTCAAAAAGTTCAAAAAGTCTGCTAAGTCCATTCATTATTCTGTGCTTCGTTGAATTTAATATATTGGCTGGGAACGGTCACGCGGAGAACAGAGACACCCCAGGTTCAGAAAATCTTAGTTTCTGGGAAAACTGTTTTGTGTTCGTTACCAATGATCTTGTCAGTATCCTCCTATATGACAACCTTCATGGGAGCTAAAATGTCTTTGTCACATATCTCCCACTTTTTTGAGAGTGGCAATCTTTTTTTTACAATATTAAGGTAATTTGGGTGACTGAGTTCCCCACGGGACTTTATTTCATCCAAAATATTTCCTTTGAACAGGCTACATCCCCCCCCCATTAACGACTAAGTGGTTTTGATTGCTGTGTTGTACGGCTCATTATAGTTTATTACATATGTATGCCAATTTCTGTCGTTGAAGATAAATATTCATCCTTCCTAATAATTCTTCCTTCATCGGCATATTCAATATTTTGTTCAATGTAGAAAATATTGCTCAAATTTTGTATAACGGAAAGAAAATGACACTGAATTCAAACTAATTGCTATTAACATGTTGGTAATATCGTGAAGATAATGCTTCCTATTTATGAGATACCAGAATGTTTTTATGTATCGCTGTTTTTTGCCTTTTGGTCTCTATGACCGAAAAGAACTCATTTTTGTTTTAAATGAAAAAAAAAGCATTTTTTTTTAACAAAAAACTATTTGCTGGAACTATGATAAGGTGACCTTGAAATAATGTTTTCATATTTTCTTTTGAATTCCATTTTGACCAGATTTTTCGTCATGACTTAACTTTGCTTCTGGCAATATTGCAAATCAGAAAACTGTTTCATTTGTGATCATAAAAATTTTTGCACAGAAAAAAGATGCACCTTGAAAAGATTTTCTCATATTTCCCTCTGGATTTCTTTAAAATTCAGTGTTGAAATGATTTTACGTCTCATGCTATCATGGTTTTAACGTTGCTTCTGATTATCTGTTCCTCACATAGTTTCTTGGAGATTATATGCATATTTTATTTTATACTGTCCATATAGGATATATATATTTCAATTATCATTATAGTTATTTATCATTGTATGTACTCATTCTTTTGCTCTTTGCAATCAAATAAAATTTTTAATAGCAATGTTGCAAAAAAGTATTGTTTCAATAATTAATTTTTTAGCAACATGGTTTATTATTTGTTTCATTCAGTACTGTTGTTCGTTCTGAACTATTTCAACGGGGACCTGTTTTAGGTAGATTTTGATTTTAGTTCATACTAATTAAATGTTTTTAGTATTTAATTACATCTAATACTGTATATTAGATGTATTACAGAGATTTTAGATAGTATTATATGAGGTATGGGTGCAATGCTAATTTAGTTTTTTTTCAGTTGAAGGCTTCCTAATATTTCTTATTTATGATAGCTTTTGGTGAATCAGTTTATCAATAATTTTTTCTTTCAGTTCATCTCTCTCTCTCTCTCTATTGCAAGTTATTTCACCCATAGTTCCCTTAGCAGAAACTCACTACTGCTATCACTTTTCTGTAATTTTTATTTATATTTGCATTCATTCATATCTATTTACTCTTTAGCTTGATAATTTTTTCTTACGTTGAAATATTTGTTTTTGTTTAATTATTATTTACTTTGAGGCAAATTGCAATTTGCTTAAAATTATTTCTAATGTGAACATTCATTTGAAAAAAATATTTTTAATTTTTGGTTATACTACTTTTTATACAGGGTTTTTACCATCACTAAAATATTATAATTCTATAATAGATAAATTTTTGTTTTTAAAACTTAACCCGTGCGAAGAACGGGCATTTCAGCTAGTAGTTTATAAACGTAAATTAACTGAATATAAAAAAGAAATGGTGCACCTGTGATCTCTATTAGATGAAGATGAAACTTCGAAACAAGAAATGGACCAAGCTAGGGAGGAACCTGATGAAATAATGGATAGTAATCATAATAGCCAAAGTAAATTTGAAATAAGCGTTTATAACATGAAACGTTTGAGTCGAAAGGAAGATTTTGCAAACACTACCTAAAGAACTCCATCAAAAAAAGATATGAAGACACAAATATATCACTAGACACACACAGTACCCTGTCAAAAAGACCCAAGCAAGAAAAAGTTCAGCATGCTATTTGTTGATCGGGATAATAAAAACTATATACAATAACTTGAACAAAATATGACAGTTTTGCCTGCAAATATCATTCCTGTAATGTTAGTAAAAATTGTCTGTTATCTGTGTCCTTTATTAAAGTTGCAAATATTTAAATCATTTTAGTTCAATTTCATTGGATTTTTTTCCCCACAAATTATCAAAGAAAAATTTAAAAGTTCTTAAAAGTGCGAAAGTACACTTTATTTAAATTCTTCACTGCCATAACGAATTTATCGCGTACAAAGAAAATAATTATAAAAAAAAAAGAATTGGGATGACTGAATCACCCCGCGTGACTACTAACGTTAGTATTGAGGGCGCTACTTCACACGGGGTAAGAATAGTAGATTAGTGATTGAATTAACATCGCTCTAAATCTACACGAAGGGTATTGAAAAGAGATTCCATACTTGGGCTCCACGGTCAAAAGATGAGGATGACACCTGCAATGGTACTTCGCTTTGTAAACTACCATATCGCGCCAATAAAAAATTTTAAGGCCTGGCTCCATAAACTGAGTAGGAATCACCTCTCGCTAGGATCACTCTTCGTGGAAGGAGCACTTGAACCCACCACTCGGCTATGACATCCTTGATCACGAAGCTGACGCAACCGTGATAAAAAATTTTATCTATGTACCTAAGACGCTAAAAATACCAATGAATATCTTTTTTAAATTGTAATTTATACTCTTACACTTAAATAAAAAAAAAAAAAAAAAAAAAAAAAAAAAAAAAAAAAAAAAAAAAAAAAAAAAAAAAAAAAAAAAAAAAAAAAAAAAAAAAAAAAAAAAAAAAAAAAAAAAAAAAAAAAAAAAAAAAATCATTTTTTTTTTTTATTTTTTTTTTTTTTTTTTTTTTTTTTTTTTTTTTTTTTTTTTTTTTTTTTAAATTTGTATTTTCCTATAAGAAAATTAATAATTTTAATAAAAAAAAAAAAAAAATGATTATAAGTGTAATTTCCAAAGAGAAATCCAAATTCGATAGGAAAGGAAAATGAGCGCGTAAAACTGCCTACATGTATTCAAAATTCGGGGGGGGGGGGACGAAAATCGGATAAAGAAATAATTTTTATTTTCTTACCCCTTGTCTTTTCCTTACAGTAAACACAAATTTATTGGATGATAAAATTTATAGCTGTATCCTCTCGATTTCATTGATTTAAGATTTCGAGTTTGCGGAGCACATCTTCACGCATGCGCATTTGGGCTGAAGGTCACAGCATCTACTATTATAAAACACTTAAACTAGCACCATTAAACCTTTACCTGTATTACTTATAGCTAAATATACAAAACAAATTCATTTCTAGCATTGTGGAAATTCTCATAAATATCATTCATTTCGAATTACATTTGCGTACTTCTTTGATATTTGATTCATTTCTTTTTTTAAATATTACGTCAGTTGTTGTTTATTTCTGCGGTAGTTTTCAATTTTTTTAAAGCAATGGTAATCAAAATATTCCCATTCACTTTCTATTCAGCTTAAGGTACCTGTACCCTTGATTATTTCATGTACATCGAAATTTGGTTTTAAACAAAACATCATAGTCCTTTGACAAGTATGAAATCTTACTGTCTACCCAAACGAGCGTTATATGTTACAATAGAACTAATGTGTCACAATTCACTGATACAATAAATACAATCATTGCAACACGATGAAAAAAGCAATTCATTGCCATTCTTGAGTCTGCAATTTAAAGAAAAAGTTGTTTGGCATTACGTAAAAGTTACCGTAACTGTTATTAGTCATTTCAATAACATGACGCTGGAAGAAAATGGAGATTGATTTATCATTTTCGAACCACTCGAGGGCTATTGGCAACGAACCTCATAATTTTGAATCTCCAAGTGACTAGGATAACATCTAAGCTTTTTCTCCATTCTTTAAACTTCCGCACCATGCCAATGTGAGGGCTTTGAGCCTCAACAGATTTAACGTGTATCAAAATCTCTACAAGGCGGGTCTTCAGTGGCACTAGGACTCAAACCCGTGAATCGACAACGCCAGTTACGAGTTACGATTGTGACCATGAAGGAGATTCGATCTTGGTACCTTCCGTTCCATAAGCACATAACTTACCGCTGAACCAAAATGATTACTTTAATCCGGAGGCAGTTACTGACTTTTATAGATACCACCGCCACACACTTCCCTTCCAGTGAGCCGGTAGGTGATCGAACGATATCGTTGTTATGGCGAGCGTGTGAGTTGCTGCTGTTGCGTCATTAGGTTCTGACGGCTTGTTTTGTTGCGTCCTTCAGGTGTGACGGCTTGTAGGTTGCGTCATTTGGGTGTGACAGCTTGTTGGTTGCTTCATTTGTGTGTGACGGTTTGTTGATTGCGTCATGTGTCTGACGACTTGGTTGCTTTTTTGGTGGATAGATGGCGCCACGATTGCTGCGTAATGAGGTTATGGGTTTTTTTTTAAAGTTCAGCCAGGGCCACCAATGAAGGAGATTCGATATCGGTACCTTCCGTTCCTTAAGCGCATAACTTACTGCTGAACCAAAATAATCACTTTGGACCGAAGGCAGTTACTGGTTTATATAAATACAACCACCACAACCACTTGGCTGTTGGATTACAGAAAAAATTAACAATAAACTAAGAAATGAACAGAAACAGGGCCGAACAAGCAAAAATAAAATGGATTTGATTTGATTTTAAGCTACATTGCACTCTGAAGAAACACTCCACTATAAACAAGAGACTTCTTATAATTTTGAACCGCGGTCAAGTGACTAGAACAAAACCTGAGCTGGCACTCCACTCTTCAAACTTCCACCTCCCTCCCAACGTGAGGACTTTGAGCCTCGACAGATTTAACGTGCATCTCCCTCTCTTCAAGGTGGGTCTTCTGTATTACCAGGACTCATACCAACGACTGTAACAGCCCTAGTCTCGAGTTAGTGATTATGAAGGAATAATCTCCACTGAATAAAATGGAGATTATGAGAGAGAGAGAGATTGTGATATATATGGAAAATGATATATATATTCCATGATAAGAACCTCTGATAGGTTTTACTTTTCACTATGTTGTAAATACCGTAAAATTCGGCGTATAACGCACACTTTTAACACAAGAAATAAGATCGAAATTTATGGGTAAGCGTTATACGCCGAGTATAAAAATAAAAGATGAGCATAGAAAAAATTTAAGACTTCTACATATACCGAAATACTGTTTATTTAAAAATGACATTTCTTATGAACTTAAAGGATTGTAGTTCAACAAGTATACTATTTTTCTCTTAAAAATAGGAATAATACCTCGAAAAAATCATTTCAAAACATAATATTGCGCACGACCATTTCCAGTTCCTTCGTAAAGAAGAGGTGCACGTTTACGGTGAATATACCTAAAAATTTAAAATTGCAATTTGAAGTATAGGTGCGCGGTATACACCGGATATTACGGTAATATAGCTTTCAGTTTAAAATTCAATTTAGTGATCTTTAGAATCGATGGTTTGTTAACTTTTTAAAAAAAATAAAGTTTTTATGAGTTAAATGAAACTTGCTTAACAGAACAAAGTTATGTCCATATTAATAGAAAAGTTATGGTAATAAAACTCTGTAGTGAAATATGAGTCAAGCATTTAAACACGATAAAAAGAGCTAAGTTAATTAACTATAAATTGGCCCTCGTATTATTTTAAAAACTAATAATAAGGGAAATAATATTGCGAAAATCAATAGCATTCTAAAAAAAGCTGAAAATCGTAAGACGGATCAACAAAAACAAAAGAAAAGCAGAAGGATGAGAAAAGGGGAGAGGGGAGAAGTTTGAACATCTTGATCTAAAATTTTTCTTCTTTAAAAGATGATTGCGAAACTGGGAAGGTGAAAGCTTCAGGTGATCAAACACATTGCTCAATGTGGAAAATTAAAATAATGCGCTCGCTATTAAATATTTTCGTAACATTCTAAGTTCGAATATGATATTTATGTTATTTACTTCAGTTAATTTTTTGATAAAGAATAAGAATAATCTATTTCTGAATTATGATATGTTATTGAAGAGTTTGTTCTAATGAATAAAAATATGACCTTGAGAGAAACACGTATGATCCTTAGTTAAACATTATATATATATATATATATATATATATATATACACGCGCTATATACTCAAAACAATTAGAGGCTCTTACGATTGTTTGGATATAAACTGCAGCTGAGAAAATGTTGGTGGTTGATAAATGATGTGTAGGTGTTGCAAAATATAAGGGGGGGGGGGAAGCAATGAACAAGGAATAACTAAATTCTATTTATGATATTTGTCGGTAAACAAAATATGCATAGTTATATTAAAAAACAGGGAATGTGTTTTCTCTGATTACAATGAGTTTTTAATTAAGATTATGGTTTCCTCTGACCGAAAGCAATGTTGCACATTTACGAAACATGGAATCATTAAGGCGCATTCTCCCCTATTCCTATACAAGAGAGCTTTCCAACTTCTGAATGGGAAATGGTAAGCGATTGGTACAACCCTTCTACTTAGAATGTTTCAAAGATGTTCTATTGCGTTAATATCTGAGAAATATGCTGACCAATTTATTCAAAGGATTATTTCGTCAAAAAGGAAATTGTATACTGTTTGAGTACCATGTGACCTGGAGTTATCATCCATGAGAATTAATTCATCCCCCAAATGCTGTGTAAAGGACCACAATAATTCTGAGGCCGTGGTTGCCTAGTGGTCAAGCTAACGAACTCTTGGCCGGCGTGTCATGAGTTCAAGCCTAGTACCCCTGAAGACCCGCCGTGCTGAGGGGGCCAATGTACGTTAAATATGTCGAGGCTCAAACGTTCTCCCATTGGTGAGGTGGTCCGTCACCAAAAAGCCCTCGAGGAATAGAAACGAACGCGTTAATCTTCACTCACTCACTCACCACAATAATTCTGAGGATACCATTTCTATATCGCTAAACCGTTAGTGCTCCATTCTTGATAATGTACAGGTCGGTGCACCCATTGAAACAAATATTGACCCAGATCATCACTCCGCTTTCGCCAAATCGGACACTTTCATGAACAAAAGCAGGATTATTGCGAGTACCAGGTTTTCTTCTCATGAGAGTCCTCTTATTGTCACTGAAGCGAGAATCCTGCACTCATCTTGTCTCCATCACTCCTTATTCCATCTTCTACGGGCAGGTTGGTGGTCCTCTGTCAACGAAACACAAACTAGCGAGCATACAAACTCACCTGAAGTCGGTTTCGAATACTTTGATTCGAAACTCTGGTACAAGTAGCCTTCTGTAGGTGCTGTTGCAATAAAGTGGCGTTCATGGTGTGACGGATCTATACGCGGTTCTACTAATCCCTTCATGATACTTTTAGAAAAATATTTATTTCAACCAACTTTCGCCGAGTAAGAAACCGTGATTATGCAAATGAAGTCCATTATATAAATTCTGTTTACGCGAGTTTGAGGGTTGGCAAGTTGGAATTCGCAAAGAGTTGGCGAGTTAGTTTGTTAGTTGAAGGATCGTGGAATCATTAAGAGGTTTTGGAGTTTGTCCATGAAAAGGATTACGGAGAGTGGATCAAACGACAGTGATTAAATCCAGATAAAGATCTCCTGCAAAATTCAAGTGTAGGATCCGCTTCGTACAGGTATCGTGAGCCTTGTTTAATTAGAAGTTAGCTTATTAGTGTGCGACGTAGTTTATATTGAGCGTGTTTAAGCTATCGTAGAATCAGTTGAGGGTCCGTAGTATTATCCCCGCGCTATTGAATCTCACCTCCACGCTCTACTATTTGATCATTTATCTTAATTAGATTGTTATTGTGTCTGATTGATATTTTGGTAACAATAAAATAGTGTGAAATCATGTCTGTTGATTATTCAGTTTCTCCCTCGCACCTAGCTGGGTCTGCGGGGAGACAAGGGGTTTCAAATGGAAGCAGGAACCATCCAGCATTACAATGGTGCAATTTTTCTGACCGTTAGTGTTAAATATCGATTTTCATTTTGTGTTGTGACAAGCGTACCGACTTGTCGTGATCTTTGGCGAACATTTCCAGTTTCAAAAGACCAATTCCATAGTTTGAAAATTACACTTTGAGAAAACGGATAACGGATTACACTTTGACAACGGATTGTGTTTGATCCCCCTCTAAGCGACCGGTGACCCGCCAGGCTACCAATTCAGCCAAGTCATGTTGCTCAGACATAGCATTCACCGTCTTTCAATGCATGTCAATTGTTTTTTAATCTACTCCTACAGAAAGAATGCTGCTGGTCGTTTTTCACTCCTTATCTAAACCGTGTAGTTTTCTTAATCACTAATAAAATTTGCATATTCCCAACTTTGTAAACGTTATAATTTTCCTTTTATAAACTCTTCTATTTTATTTTTTAATGTCGGTGATATGGTTGCTCCATATCGAATTTACAATATACCTTAATTGTTAAGAGCAGCGTATGTATATATCTGTTCGTTAACACAGATTAAATTTCATGTAAGGAAAGGATATTTAGAATTTATACAATAGCTAATATAAATACTGTTTAATAGACTTTCTTCTCTAAACTTGACAAGAATGAAGCAGAGTTAAATTTTAAGAGATACAATTTTATCTATTTATTCATTGTGCCAAATTACAAGTTTGGCAACCTTGCAATTTTTTAAACAAAATAATGTGTAATTTCATCCTACTTTACATATTTTTGAATTGTTGTTGAAATATGTACTGAAGTGAATACAAAATTTTAATACATTTTGTCGCGACTCTGCGGTCACGAGTGTGAGAAGGTTCGAGTAAGAAGCAGACATTCTTAGAATAACTCATTTTATTCAATCTTTAACACTTAATGAATGCATTTTAATAACTAAACATGAAGAGCAATTAGAATTTAACCCGAATTTATGTATCAAAATTACGAAAGGCACTATCCTTTTGAAATCACTTGTGTAATCCAGCTTTTAACCTGCTAGCTCGTTCAGCTGTAAAGTGGATACCTTCCACTATTCTCGTGTATACTTCTTCTAGTTTTAATTTTACGATGCGTGACCACCAATCGCCAACACTTGAATTTAAGCTTGCGATCCACTCTTAACTATTACCTCGCCTACTCAACGACTGACACTTAAATAGAGTTTGCATTTGCATGAAACTTTCTCTCTACGGAAAGCGGTTTTTAGCCTAATATCACAGTTAAAAAGAGTATTTTCCCCGAGAGGATTTGTATAAGCCTGAATAGAACCCGTTATAATTTAAATTTTGAAAATATTTCATGATTTGAATTCTTTGAAAAAAGTGAGAGAATTATCTGAAGTTGTGAAATACTTATTTTGAAACTAATATTTCCTGTAAATGGTGGTGTTTACCGTAAGGTACTGCACATATGATCGACTATAATATTAAGAAGTATTTAGTTAAAAATATAATGAAGTTCTTCAGGTTTTTTAACATTTAAAATTAAATTATTATAAAAAAAAACTGAGTGGGCTGATTTATGTGGCCTTACGTCACATGATAAATACAATCATGTGTTCTGTATTGAATTCAAAACTGAGATTAAACTTGTAATTGTGGTTCTACTTGTAAAATTGAAATTAATTTTCAGTTTTTATAGTTCAATAAATAGGTTCAAATATTAAGAGTCTTCAAAAAGTTTTCCATAATTTAAAAAAATGAACCATGTTTTTATGCATTTACTTCAATTGTATTTTTTAGCTATGTCCGTGCATATTGTGTACAAATATATACTTTTTAAAAGAATCTGCAAAAAGCAAAAGTTGGCAACAGTTAGTTATTCCAAACCTTAGTTTTCCAATGTTTTATGATGAAATTGTTATGACTATTTCAATGATTTATTTGGGGGTTTTCAGATTTTTACTTAGAAATATTTTTCAGAACTCTCACTGGGAAAGCGTAATTCAAGAGAAACCTCCTTTATTGTTGCCCTTTCGAATGATCTTTAATACTTTCAAATCGATACTTAATTACAATAATGATAGAATTCACTAATTCAAGATGAATGGTATATAGACGTTTTAACACATAAAACACTCATAAAAAGCGAAATTGTTTTATGTTTTTAATTTTTTTAATAGATTGGAGGAGTACCCCTTATCCGATTAACCCCCTTTGTACAACTGTTTGTACTCATTGCTCAAATTGTAAAACTGTAATTAAATGTATTATGCAGTACTTATTTGTAACCATAATGTTGAAAAGGACTTACTGCCTTTTTATTATTGTTCTCGCGCGTGAGATAAATAAATAAATTTATACATCATCACGAAAAACTCTTTTTATACAGAGAGAGAAAACAACCAAAAGATAAAATTAAATGCAATTCACATCTCTGCTTGTTATGAAAGGCATTTAAGTGAACATTATCTTAGACATCTTCAATGCGTTTTCATCTTCAATGCGTTGTGATATCATTTCTGTAACATTGCCATGACAAATATGGTAACAAGATTAAAACCAAACACGTACCTGAAATTTTGAAAATTAGAGTAACTATTTTGACTGGATCAAGCAATGGGTTAAATAAATGATGGTCACATGATAAAGGCAATCACGTGTTCTTCATTGAGTTTTAAACTGATATTAGACTTCTATTTTTTGTTCGACTTGTTAAATTTAGATGTAATTTCGAATTTCGTAGCTGTGGATCAAGCAATTCAAATATTAAGATTCTTCAAAGAGTTTTTCAAAATTAAAAAATTACACATTATTTTACTATGCGTATATGTTTAAAACAAGTTCATTTTCTTTGCCTATGTGCATTATTATTGTTGAAAAATTTATATTTTTAAAATAAAGTTTCTGCGAGAAATAAAAGTTGGCATCAGTGAAGCGCATGAGCTAATTGACTGGAAACACTTGACTGTAGTTATCATGTGACTATGACGTCGCATGGATTTAACCCTTTGATTAAAAATAAAGCATATTTTAGAGATTAAACATGCTTTTCTTAAAAAATTTACTACCAAAAAATTTATTTATACATACCAAATGTTTATTTTTATACACAGTTATATGCTTTTCAAAAATTATATATAA
>BMAO01018733.1:0-12500 GCA_019973975.1 Trichonephila clavata | reverse complement strand
TAAGAAAAAGAAGTTAAGGGGAGTTGGAAAGGTAAAATTTTTTTAAAAGGTGAATTTCAGGTTATTGCATTTTTAAATTCTTCAGCTCAGTACCTTTCCAAAAATACCTCATTTTTATCTCTAGCTTAATTAGAAGTGCTAAAATTTTGTTTTTAAAGAATCGTCTAAACGCGAGTCACCGATTTAAATGGACAGAAAAAGGTAAACATTGCACTTCCTCTTGGGTCAGCTTGAAGTTTGACGTCATTTTTTAAAATTTCTTTAGGGTATGTTATGAAACGGATGGGCGTTTCAAAGCAAAAATGAGGGGGCAAAAATTATCAGATGGCAAAGCATTATGTGGCAAAAATAGATTAACAGAAGCAACATTGATCAATTGCAAACATATTATGGTCTTGCCATTCGAAGAAATTTATCAAATGTAATGTATGAAACAAGCTATATGGGCAATATTTCTTCACAAAATCTACGGATAAAAATCCACAGCATGGATTTTGTCCATCAGGTCTTGACACATGGTGTCAGTGTAAGAAGGCTCAATTGGAAAATAAACTTTATCTCCACAAACATAAACTTCCAGTTGCTGTTGTTGAAGCCATTAGGCTATTTTTAGGGACCTTTCGGATCCAGAATTATTGAAAAAGTGCTTGCATGGAAACACGCAGAATCCGAATGAAAGCATTAATAATGTTATTTGGTCTCGTGTCCCCAAAAAGACATTTGTGCACATAGAAACATTTCCTTTGTACATATGATGCTATTGCATCCTTTAATAAAGGGAATGCAACAAACTGGATATTTTAAAAAACTTAACATAGAGCGAGGATATTATGCGACATGCTGCATGGAACATCTCGACAAGAGAGCAGTACAAGGGTAAGATATGCCAATTTACAGAAAACTAAGGAGACTAGAAAAGTAAAAAGACTTAAAAGAATGAAACAAGAAGATGAAAATTTAAAAAATGCTGAAAATTTGGAATATGGAGCTGGAATGTTTTGATAAGGTAACTTTTTTTATAAAAATGTGTTTTTCTCAAAATGTCACTTTTGAAGGTTCGATGTACCTTTTCTAGAAGTATATATCTGATGTCAACAAAACTTACATGACACATTCTTTATATATTCTAGTATATACTGAAATGAGCTTTTAGCAAAATTTTGTATAAATTTTTTTTTATAATTTTTTTCCGTCGAAAAACACTGTTTTTTCACTATACATCAAATAAAAAAAATTTAAAGAAAAACTAATGGAAATTTCAAAAAAAGTCATTTCAGTATAATATTAGATGTATGCTTAACTTGCAAAAAAAATTGGGGATTGTATTTCCAACAGGTTTTTAGAAAAGGTACATTGAAAAAGCCCTTTTTAACATTATCAGTATAGAGCGTTCCGATACCCCTTAAGTAATGGAAAAAGACTAAGTGGTCGTAGCCGATTCACCGATATTTTGTCTACACAACAGAAAATTGCTCTTGGGTTATTTACTTTCACCTTCTGCCTTCAATCAGAGCCCTCAACATGGACTGTGTCCTGAGAGTATAAATTTCTGGTGCAAGTTTCAATAAGCAGATGCTGAATGTTACGAAAGGCACTATGACCATAAACACATACACACGTGTTATATACCATAATCAATTAAATGAAGCCGATTCTTAGTGATCAGGTGATCCTAAATTATTAAAAAAAGTTTATATGGAAAGACTCACACATAGCCCCCAAATGAGTCAGTTAATAACACCATATAATCAGTGATTCGGAAATCTATATTTGTGGAATTTAAAATTAGGGGCAAATATGGCTATCCCATCGTTCAATATGAGTCATATAGCAAGATTAATGATCTTAAAACATTGTAATAATGAACCAAGTTATAACTATGCGTAATGCTTCAAAATAAGATACACATAGGATTCGTGTAGCCCAACGAAAAATCTTGTGATCCCCCCACCCCCACCCAAAAAAAAAGACTAGATTGTTAAAAATAATGAAAAAAAAAGAAAGTTAGAAGAGAGACTTTTATAGAAGCAGAGTTTATAGAAATTGATTAATATGCTTCTGGAAAGCACTAAAAAAGTAAATGCTGAAAAATTACAAATTTTTACTTAAAAGCCTGTTTTTTCAAAATGTAATATTTTTCACAAAATGTGCCTTTTTCTCAAAAACTACTTATTAAATAATCCTCAAATTTCCATACTTTTAAAATGATTACACATTTTATAATGGAAGGAATTAAATATCTATAAACACTTTTAGATAAGGCTTTTTAAAAATAAATTTTAAGGAAAAAATTGGATATTTTTTTTAAAAAGTGTATAATTACTTTAATTTTTAACAAAAAGATAAAAACTTTTTGTTAAAGTTTAATTAATTGTACACATAACCTACTATAAAAATTTTATCTATTAGAAGCATGTAGCTTCTGAGAAAAAGGTACATAAACTTACGCAATTTAACATGGGCTTCTATGTATGTGCATAAAGAAAGTATTCGCAACTATAATTTTACTATATTATAGTTTGACATTTGGTTTTTCATATCTTTTATAAACAATTATAAACTTCTGGCATCATAGATATTTCTTTAAAAAGTGGATGTATTTTAACAATATATTTTTTCTAATTTGTAAAATTCATTTAACTAAAATTTTTATACAAAAGTAACTTTTAATATATTCCATTTATTTCAGAAAAATAAAGCTTAAATTTATAATTTTCAAATCGATTGATTTTTATTATTTTAACACTGATTTCTGGTATACAAATTATAATTTTTCAAGCATAATATTTTAAGTAAATCTTAACTCATTCTTCTATGTTTAGTTCTCCTGTAACCTTTTTATGCCGTACTATGATAGAAAGATAATAAAAACTTTGTTAATTGATTAAAATTAAAGTAAAGTCAGACGTAAGAAATGCGGAAGAATAAATTCGTAAAAGAATATATGATTTATTACACGTTTCATAGAAGGGATGTTGATGTTTAACACTTAAAAATATAATTAATGGTATTTATATTCGAAACTCAATTTATGTACACAATTTGGAAAATAATTAAGTGAAACTTTAAATATTATATGGAAATGACTATGGTTCACAAGAAACTCTTAAGCTTTCTTACCAAATTTATACTATGTTAAAAAACTGATAAATAGAAACAATTTTACAACTTCTTTTTCGTCTTACATTCAAATGCAACAGTAAGATGAAAAGATTAACATACAATTTTCAATTCAAAATTCACAAACACACAGGATGTTGCTGAATTCGAACGACAACTTCAGATGGGTTGAAAAAGACAACACGGGGAACCATCGGACACAAATCCAGTTTAATCGGTTAAAATCGAAATAAAGCCGGTCGTTGGAAGGATGATGAGCCAGACGAGAACACGTATGCAGATCTCTCACTTTTCCCGGAGTTGCTGCAGGGAGGACCGGCCCCATTCCCGTGCTTCATATCCCGGTAGGTGGATTAGATGCGGCTGACTTATTGTTTGGCATCCATGTTTCACGGACCTCAATCTCTTGAATTTCTTCTTCTGGGGCCACTTGAAATCTCATATACATTAAATACCGGTGGCTGCAACAGAGGATCCCACGAGAAGGATCTTCTTCACTTCAGTTGACATCGTCAGCACATCGGATGTGTTTGAACGAATCCGAAAATCCTTCGTCCTTCGATGTCTGTTTTATCATGACCTACGCGGCATAACTCGAACAATTCCTTTGGTAAACACGAGTTATGACGCATTCAACATATTGTAAATATGTTTTACGTCTAATAAATGTATTACATCTTATTGCCTTTTTCCACTCAACTCGATATCCTACCCTTCATACCTGCTTTTGCGAGTTACTTCGACCAAAAGTGGGTTGCGACGTCATGCTCTGAGGTTATTTGTTTTTCAATGCTGCTTACTATCATCCCTCTGACTTTGTCGGTGGATTTCGGAAACACCCTGTATATCGTACGAATGAAAGGCTTAAACGTATACAAGAAATGTGATAAATACTCAACAAAAAATATTACTTTTGGGGGCTTTTATCCTCTTAGGTTTTTCGTATTGTCCATGATAATCAGGAAGCATTTTTCAAGTAATTTCTTTTCGTGCACTCGAAGCACACTTTTTTAGTGTTCATCTGAAGTACAACACGGAAACAGAATAAATTTTTGGTTTTGTGATAAGCAAACGCATAGTTAATATGCAGAAATTGAGATGTGATTCTTCTGCTTCTGTACCCATGCAAATATGTACTTTTTTTTTCAATTAAAACTCAATATGATCTAGAATTCTGTTTAGAGAATTGACTCTTCTTTCGCTCCATCAATGTACATTTTTTAAAAAATATGGCTGCGGTACAAATGGCAATTTTCATTTCTTTTTTTTATTGTGCACGACCATTTATTTTTTATCTTTTTCGGGACGAGATTATGTGTTGAATAATTGGAGGTTACAGATACAAAACATTGTCTTTCCAACAGCAAATTTACAGTTTCCGAACTTTTCTCTGAGTGCGTTTTTTTAAGATATTTCTTTATCATATACGGTTGTAAAAATTTTGATTTTACCGAAAATACAACAGCTGGCAAAACAAGTTCACAAATATTTACTTTAACATTTTCCTTATCATTCAAACATTCCTTTTCTGCTGCAAGTTGTGAACAAAGAGCTTTACAAACTCTCATCAGATATATTCATTTGTATAAAGTTGATATAACGCATTTCTTACAATCTCAAGTTTTTTAATGCAATATCTAATCAGCGTTATTTATTTTCGACCTAAAAATACTCGTAGAAAGAAGAAAAAGAAATTAATGTAATTCTCTAAATGAGTTATAAGCTAATGTTCAAATATCAATAAAAAAAAGTTTTCAATTAAAGCTATGTGTAATCCACTTCAGATATGAATGTTGAAAAGAGAGAAGGAGAGAAATTTATAAGACGATTGAGAAAATATTTTGAGTCATAGTCATTTTTATCAATATTAACAAAAAATCGTCCTATTCATAAGATTTCTTTTCATTATTGTATGTACTGTCGTCACAGTATCTTTAGCATGTTAAAAATGATGCCATTAGTCATCAATGTTCTATTTGTTTTTTTTCCTCCTGTTCTATTTGTTCCTATTTGTTCCTTTCCAAGTTCCTTTTCAAGTGGTAAAAAAATGTTTCTTGAAATACGAAAATTTTATCTGATTTTTTGAAATTGTTTACGCATTTTCAATTTTTCCTCTACAAGAATTTAAGAAAGCTGAATTAATATGTTTTTTTATACAATATCTAAGCAAATTTATTTATCCTCTCTCGATAATCAATCCATATTTACTACATACTTTTTATGAATCGAAACTAATAAAATTAAATTTAAAAAAATTAAATACATTCCATGTATTAAATACTAGCTGGTAATTGCTTAAATATAAATTTCTTCTCAATTATTATTATCAAAAATTTTAATAAACTATAAGCAAAATCCTTCCCTTTCCATCTCTTTGAAGGATTAATTTCTTAAACGAATTTATAAAGATACTTCAAGTTCTGCTGAGATATCGAATATATAAATTGTAAAGTGCATGTATTTGCCACTAAAACGTGCCATAATATAGAAATTATCATCAGAGCTGTTCGAAATTGATGTTAGTATTAAGAGTGCTAAAGAAACAAATTTAAAATTTGAATGGCTTATTTAATTATAAATAGTTATCAAACTTTACGAATAATTTCATGCAAGTTAAACATTTTTATAGTTTAAAAAACTAAAAAAAACACCCTTTATAGTTAATCCAACTAAGTTGTAATTTAATCTAATATGTAATATGTAATTTGGTAGGAATATTATCAGTTGAATCTAAAATTGTACCTAAACTTCTTGGTAAATTTCCTAAATCAGGCTGATCCATGTACCAATGCCTTGAAACTTCTGTGGCTTTTTGTGATTTTCCGAATATCCGATGTAGAAAAGTCTGACTATTAAAATGTTTATTTTCTTTGGCTTAACCTGCCGTATTTCCACTTATCTCTAGCGAACACTTATTTACTTGATAGTAATCCCACGTGACATTTCCTATTCCCCATACCTATTTTAATCTGCTTATTTCAGTTCTCTCTACATACTTCAGATTTCTCATCGAATTTCCTAGAAACACCCTGTAACTTTCTTTGTACTGTATTCTCTTTTCATTATCAAATCAGAAAAACTAAAATTTGCGATATTTATTCCGTTTTTGTGTATCATAACTAAGTAAATAAATTTGTAAGAAACATTGAAACAATTATATTAAATCTTCTGTTTCAAGTGACAACCGGTTCTTTAGTTTTACAAAGCTACTTGAAGCAATTATTGATGTAAATCAATTTGTTTTCTCTTTAATCAAAGCATTTATGTTATCAAGTAAAGTATCTGCAATTTAGCCTATTTTGAAGTATAAACATATAAATTTCTAGTATTTTAAAAACAACCAGGCATCAAATGCCAACATAACAACAAGAAACTTTATCAGTCTGTGCCATGCAACTGCCTTCTTACAACAAGGCCATTTGCAGACCCAATATTATTTAATTCGTAACTATAGTAAGAACAATACGAGTATATTCATCATGCAAATTTTGTTAAATCTAATTAAAAAATCTGAAATAAATTATAAACAATTTAATTACAAATCCAGTCAGATGTATCACATGTATCACCAAGATAAAATCTAAAATGTTCACTATAAAAATAGAGCATTCAGTTTAAAATAACAATTGGATTTGATTTCCTTCTTGTTATTTTCTACTTTACTTATAATTAATCAGAATAATCATTGCCTTAAGTATTAATGACCAATTTATTTAAATAATTAGGTCTAACAAGTAGCTTAAGAGATTCAACCTATGTATTATTTTAAGCTTAGTCTTAGATTAGTTCAAAGCATCCTTTACGATGAATACTATCTAATTGTTACGTTTCATTTGATACGATCTATTAAAACTTTGCACCTCAATGCATCTTCAAAAGTTTAGAGAATTTGCCTTATTGTAAGTAATCTGTGTTAATCAGTGATTTTGATTCAAATGTAGCTGGTTTAAATGAACATATGTATTTCAGCAAACTTAAAATTAAAATCCACACTATTTTAATTTGCATTACAGTCAAATATATAAGCTATCTACTATATGACATTACTTCTTCTTGTATATATAGTAGAACATATTTACTGCTAAAACATGGTTTTCAAAAGGCTGTAGCAGCTTTTATCGCAATATATATTTATATAAAAAAATTTATCTCTTTAATAAGTTTTACCAATATCCTTATTTATGTCCAGTAAGAATTGAAGAAAGTAGGAAACTTGTCTTTCTCATAAACACTTATCAAAAAGTTGAATATTTCTTTTTTCCAATACATACACATACATGCATATATATATGTGTGTGTGTGACTGTGTGTGTGTTAAAAACTTTAAAATTATTCAGATATTTGGAAAATACATAAAAGTACTTTAAATCATGGTGAAATAAAATCTTGTCAAATGTTCGAAAGGTTGTGTTGCTTTAATTTTGTTTTAAAAGAATAAAGAAGGTATACACAGACAGACAGAAATAATAAGAAAATTCATATAAATTTATTCATCATTCAATTTTTTATCAATTCGTGATGTATTACCTTCATTATAGAAAAATAATTTTTTTCCTTTAAAGAAATATCGAAATGAGGAAATAAGCACACAGATTTAGAATGCGCTTGGGAATAAATCAAGAACTCTCAGAAGTTACTTTTAATATTTAAGATTCTTGTTCAATATTTAAAGGTTAAAAAACTTACATTAAGAAGAAAAGAATGTCTCTCTTTTATGATTAGGCAACTTAAAAAACTATTAAGATAGCAGAATTTTTCCCCATTGTTATTGAGCGATTATTCCTTAAGTTTAACAATGTAATTTCTCGAGAATAATTTTTTGAGTTCAGAATATTTTTCTATGTATATTTCACACAATATCTATTATGTATGAGATGTTCTGTTTTCCTGTTCCCTTTACTTAATTTATGTATGTCAAACTAACGTTATGAAAAAAAATATAAATTTAAGACAGATATATTCCTATATAATTTATAAGTATGATTTTTGGTGATTTCATTAAATTTAAATAGAATAATTAAAGAGGAGATCACTAATGGAATAAAGATGCTTGCAACTAAGTAAAACTAATGAATTAAATATATAAAGATGTGTCTGTCTTGATTATTTCGTTCAAATCAGATTTTTCAAGTGTAACTTATTTCTTTTTTCAAAACTAAAATGTTTATGAACTGAAATGCTAGATACTTTCAGTTTAACACGGACATTACTTAACATGTTTATGAGCAAAGTTTCATAACAACTTATTACTATTGTGTACCGAACAGCTACTATTGCATGCTAAAATTAAAGACTCAACCAGTTTCCTTGGAGAAAAAAGTCATGCTCCAGCAACAGCCGTCCGTATGAGCAAATTTATCCTTCTTTAGTACTATGATTATCTACAATTTTGTATATATTTCTTTCTCGTGACTTTGGCGGGTGTTCATTTAAAAATTTTGATATATATATGTATATATATATATGTATATGTGTGTGTGTGTGTGAGTATATATATATATACATAATTGCTTAACAATGCAATATTTATTTATTAATAATTATACATAATGTTAAGTTTTAAGATATCCCACTAGATTCGGAGACCAATTTCTTAAAAATTGATTTTAAGAATAAATTTAATGTTTTAAAAAACATAAATAGGCTTAAAAAGTCAGAATTATAAAATAAATATAATGCATCCCCCTTTGTTTTTTTATAAAAAAAATTATTTTTATGATATTTTAGCAAAATTTATAATGTTAAGAAAAATGTCATAAATAAAAATAAATTGCACTTAATGTCATTTTAATTTCGTTAATATATTTCTTCATCTCTCTGAAGTGTCACAAACCGCAGGATAAAAAATATTTTAAGAAATAAATATTTTATTAGCATTTAAATTTGGTGATAATGTTTTTTCATCAAAATTACTGCCAGTTGTAAGCTAAAAATGGCTGGGAAGTGTGATTAAATATAGGTGTCTTAGGACCTGCGGTTTGTTACACTCTGAAGGGTCCATAACATATATATTAAAAATTTCATCGAATTTAGTTGGATTGCTTTGGAGATATCCAGTTTTTCGTTCACAAATTATGGTAAAAATTTCATTTTTCAAAAAACGAATTAAAAAAATACTTTTATAAGTTAGATAAAGTAACTGCGATAAAAACAACTTAAAAAACTCTCTGGTTTTATGTGTTAGTCCTTCTTCCTCAATAATTATATTTCTTTTTTCCTAATAGCCCAAACATTACCAAACATCAAACACCTAAAAAGCACTTTTTCAACCTAGTCGGTCTATTTATTCATTATTAAGAAAAATATTCGCAAATAACTACCGCAAAAATCCATCGTACAAAGCTCATTTGTAAAACAAAAAATAAGATCGAAATTAAAGGGATTCGCGTTGTACGACAGATATAAAAAGGATAGTTTTAGAAATAAAATAAAAGATATGTTCATAAAGCAAATTAGACTTCTACATATATCAAAATACTGTTGAAGGAATGATATACTTTACGAACTTTAAGAGTTGTAATTATAAAACTGTACTTTTTATACTTTGAATAAATGGCTAAAAAACAGCAAAGTACCACATTAGTACATTTAAGTTTTCTTAAAAAAGGAGGTGCGCGTTATACGCCGGATTTTACGGTAAAAGAACTATATTAATCAATTAATAGTTAAATTTTCTAGCAACAATTAATCCTTAAGGTATCGACTACGTTCGGAGACCTATTTTTTATTTTTCTAAAATTCACTAAAAATTTTACATTTTTAATTTCATTTTTTGCACTATGATAAAAAACACAGTTATAAATAATATACATACATTAAAATTTACAAAAATTAAAAATTTTAATGAAATTTTAATGAAATTTAAATTAATTTTTTTAATTTTTTCAAAGGCTCTATTTTAAAAATAATTTATATTTTACAAAAAAAATTGCTGCAGCACATTTTTCAATCACATTTCTAGAGGTTGTACACAAGTTTTAAATTATTTTCTTTTAATCAAAAGTTATAGCTAATCGAAGCTACAACCTATGAATTTCATTCAAATTTTCGATACTTTTATAAGGAAATCCAACTATAAAATCACTAAAAATTGTTCAATTTCTTAGCTGCTAGTCCAACCTCTAGATAATACTATTAATAAATTTGTGTAAAATTTCATACAAGTATCTCTATTGGCTCTTTAGATATCACATTGAAATATCAAGAAATTTACAAAAAAACATTTTGAGAAAAATGCATTTAAACTTTATAAATGTAATTTCAAAACAAAATATCACAAGTATATTACTAAAACTCTAATGATTATATTTAACACCTCCACTACTTGCTATTTTATTAAATTTTAACTTTCTTGGGCCCTATATTTTTTTTCTGGCTGATTTTTAAAAAGGCAAAGAATGTTGTTTCGAGTCACTGTGCGAATGATGGCAAGAAATCTGTCATCACGCAGTGTATAATAATTTGCATTTATGCCAAAAGCTTTCAAACAAACAAATAAAAGCTTTGTTAAAATAATGACAGCAATATGGGTACCCAAAGAAAATGTTTTCAGCTCAATAAAAGTTTCTTCAGAACAATTTGCCGAAAAAAGCGCGTTAAATGATTTGTTACATTTGTGTCACACCGTGGAGGCAATTTTATAATAACTGCTTATCAAACAACTTTGTATACACAGGTTAACAATATTTAAAAGTTTCATGGAAAGGCTTACACCTTTATTTATATATATTTTTTCCGGTGCTATTCTTCATTGATAACTCACACCAGCTCTCAGCTCCATTTGGGCATGGTGCATACATGGGTATCTCTCTGATGAGCCACCGAGAAAAATGCGCACTTAGCAGAGCTTTGACGTGATTGGTGTTACTGCATAATAGTTTTGAATTTTATTAATCATAACACTGGAAAGTTTTTCTTTCCACCGAGGTTTTCTGGCTTTTTTCTAGTTTCTTTGCCGAATACTCACTCTTTCTTAGAAGATATAGGCACTCATTTTATGACACTGTTGACATCAAATAGATCTTTAACTAAAATGTATCCTTGGGAATCACCATCACACACCATAGAAATCAACATTGTTTTAAGATCTCGTGGTATAAAATCACACAAAGATTTGTACGCACAAACAGATTCCATGATTGAAGTAAATACCAGATGAATGCAGGAACACGCATGTTCGACTAGACATTTAGAATCTACAAACTTAGACATAATTTCCTAATCTGGAAGTTCCAGTGGCGATGGATAAAGTTCTATAGAAACTTTTAGGGAAGAATGTCCATGTATCGTCGTCAACGGATATTCCACATTCTCCAATTGACGTGTTGGAACATTTTGTAATGCTTTTTACTACCAACACAGCAGCATTCATGACATCTTTAGCCGTGATGTAGCAGCAGCCAAGATATTCTTTCACAAAGTCTATATGCTCTTTTGCCATACGGCATAACATATTCAGCTTAGCACGTAACTTTTCGCAGACAAATGTCATCTTCCAATAACTCACATTCCACAAATAAGTTGCAAATATGAAGTTGGTTTTTTAAGCTTTAGTACTGAAAAATGACAATAAAAGTACATTTGGAGCATTTTAAAGTCACATAGAAGTCAGTCCAAACAAGTAATCTTCATGCAGGTACAGATTCTTCTCAAACAATTGAAGAAACACAAATTGAGAAAAACATACTTCCCAAAATATTTAAATAAAATATCATAACCTCTTAATGTTCCATTAAAACATTCTTTGCACTGTGAAAAATTCTTCAGTGAATCCAGTTTTGTTCATTACAAGTTGAAATATTTGCTACTTCCAATGTTTTGTTACCAATCTACTGTTATCAGTCCACTGTTACATTTTCAAGAAGTTATTTTATAGTTTTATGAACCATTATAACTTGAATTTTTAAAAGCAGAATGTCTAGAAACCATCAACGATCAAAAATTGTACAATTAAATCGAAAAAAGTTAAGTTTTTAGAAAAAATTTAGGATCAAAATTGTAAGCACAAATCAAAACAAAAACATGTGAGGTCAGAAGAAACAAATGTTGCCAATCGCAAGAGTCGAATTAAAAGATCGAAATTGTTGCCCATCAATTAAATAATAAAAAAATTGTCAGAAATAGTTTTTAAAATTATAATGGGTGAAACTGCAAAAATTATCGGTAAAAAGCATGTTAAACAGACAACTTCCGGTTTCGATTTCACCACTTCCGGTTTCGAATGACAGCTGTAAAAATATTTTAAACATCTGTAACTTTTTTTTCTAATTATCGCACAGACAAACAAAGACAGATTTAGAAAGCTAATTGCTTGAACTTTAAAATGGTAAAATAAAAAGGAAATGCGATTTTGACCGAAAATGGCATTTTCAACGTGTCGG